>JAECXW010000190.1:12500-230226 GCA_018153365.1 Drosophila fuyamai
TAGTGTACAAAAAACAGACGCACGCATAAGGATCCGGATTTTAGCTTTACGTCGGCTTTCGATACGTGAAGAACGTGTAACGGTAGAAGGCGGCGGACTTTTGACCGAGTATGGTGCCGTGCGCAAAACCGAAAAAGGAGAAGACGAGAATTAACGGCATACGCCGGCCTATATAAGCGGGCCGAGCGCAGGAAGCGGGATCAGTCGATCACAAGGAGTCAATCCAGCAAGATCAGTAGACAAGCAGCACATCAGTGAACAACACAAGTCAAGTCAACATCAGGAGGAGCAGAGCCGCGCCGAGTCAACAGGAGCAAGATCGCTACATCAAGACGTTCGGGACTTAGAGTTGAAGTCTCCGAGCTGAGAAACAGGTAGCTGAGGTCACGCGGCTAAGTCCAGGCGCTTTGTTCTAATTCTTGTCGCGACGTGAGCTTGGCGTATTGCTCGGCGAGTCCGACAGAAGTGAATAGAAAGAGTCCTTCGACAAAGAACCGTGGGCTCGAAAGGGAAGTTGTCCAGAACTAGCGGCCGTGTGAAAGCAATTGCCTTGTCGAATTCCGGCGTACGCCTTAATCGACAGGCGGGAATTGTGCAGGCCCTGGTGCGACTAGCCACGAAGGACGCGCGTCTGAACCACGGGTGTCTCGAGAGGCGTATGCGTCGAGAGCACGGTAATTCACCGCCAGAGTCCTAGACAGGCAACTGACCGAATCTCGAGAGCCAAGGACCCGCTGCACCTAGTCTCACTAGAGCACGCAGACCACTCCGCCAGGACTTCGCACCGTGAGCAGAGCAAGGGCATCGAGGACACGAGGAGCGACGAGCAGACATCGCAGGCCCAGCGGCAACCAAGCCATACTACAACACATCCAGTCCACGGATGTGAACCTATCGTCCTGCCACAGGGACTACATTGGCGACCTTCCGGCGTATGCTTGAACCGTCAGGTGGAAACTGTGTAGATCCAGGGACAGGAGGCTGTGGCTGCGAAAGGCGTACGCTTTGAGAGCCCGGTGCCTGTTCACCCTAGTCTGGGAACGGTGACGCATCCCTAGACCCTCATAGCCCCGAAGCCAGCGTTCGGAGGCGTTCCGGAGCAGCGAGCAGCGAGGAAGCGGAAAACGACGGTGGAACGACCACAAGTCTTCAAGGAAGGAGTTGAGACAACCATCTGTCACAATTAGTCCCAGGCCGAGGGACAAGTCGGCGAATAAAGATCTTTGTAAGTATCCTAACCTTCTGTGCGTTCTCACTAGACAATCGAGCGGTCACGTTTATATAAATTTGGTGGGACGAACAACACAAATCTTCTGAGCTAGCCGCACGGTACTCGTAGCTAACAGTGCAAAATCATAGTCTGAGGTGAATTTTGTTAATATCCGAAATGTTTTTTAGAATTCACCCCTCACAATCGATCTTTCTCTCGGCGCAACGCTATCGGCGTGTTCAGAACCTCGCTGCCAGCCTTTGGTTGGTACGCACACGTACGCACGGCGCATCATTTTTGCCGACGCTGTATGCTGGCCCTTATACCGAGAAGCAGGGGCATTTCGGGGGTAGTTTTAACAACCCTGGTCGATTGCCCACAATTTTCAGCCGTGCTTACCTGTAACCAGCAAGAAGAGACGTTTTCTCGACTTGACCATGGGGTTCTAATCGGCACCTAGTCAACGTTGTCCTTATCAACTCCTACACGTCAGCAACTGTACGAGTAGCCTGATATACCCCGCTACCTCAACTTAGGTATTGCAAGCGGCTTAAATAACTGGACCAACAGGCCGCACGACGTTGCCAGATGCGATTCGGCTGCTGCATGCTCAGCGGAGAAGGACGTGGAAAGGAGTAGCCGGCGCAGCTTGGTCGGCGGTAACCCTTTTGTAGTTTTTCGTTTTCTTTTTCACCGTATTTGAATAGTACAATAGTAAACATGTACTTGATTTCTTATAATAGTTATAAATTTGCTCAAGTAAGTGGAAAGCTTCTTTTGTAAGCAGGAAGTGCGTCGAAGTTAAGGTTGTAAACATCACACATATGCATATACGACATGTTCTAATCTACCGCAAGGAATTAACGACAGCTTCATTGGGCCAAACAACGCTTCGATGGATTTTCCCTAAAAAGTTCCGCTTGTGAGTAAACTCGTGGAATAAATGAAAACTATGAAGTCTCTGTATAACGCAACGAAATGATCGTGTAATTTTCTTTCTGATCGGATCGTGGCCGGAACAACATAATTTCTCAGGGGTATTAAACAATAATCTGATGTCAGATAAGGGGTAATCTGTCCAAGTCTCCCAAATCCTTGAACGTTTGAAGATCTGTTCCTCTTATGTTATTTTCTTCTTTTATGTTAGGTTTAGCTGAAGAACCCACGCCATGCTCATCGGCATAGCGCAGAGCATGACCTATACTACCAGCCAGATAACTGCAAGGGTGTCACTTTTTGCCACCTTACTCATACCCAATAAAATTTGTGTCCCGGTGCCACTCACACCCGGCTAAGCAAAGCAAAGACACACACTTATCAACAATTTTATGTGTGCTATGTGTGCCGACATTCTTACGCTCTCGCTCATATAAGGTGCCGTTATTTTTTTGTGCTTGCACCCATTCATTTTTAAGCAACGCGTTCTAGTCGCAGCTGCAATTAAAATGAATGATGGAAAAATCACAAGTAACAAAAAAGACAATGCGGGATTAATAGAAGTAGGCAAAACCCACAAGAATCACTTGAGTGTTTTTTAAACACCATGGTCCTTTTGCATGATTTGTTCTTTGCGTTCAAGTTCAGTGCATCGTTGAACTTGTTGCGGAGGCAAACATAATGACGGCAGAAATAATAAAAAATAAAATAGAACGTGGCGATTACACCGTACCTCCAACTCACAAGGCCAAAAGTGTAATTTGGACAATATTATGGGAAATTATACAAGAAGACCAAACTGTCCTTAAAGGCTGTTTTTTTTTGCAATACATGCAGAAAAGTGCTAAAGTTTGTTGTTAACCAAAATTCAAATTTGTCAAGACACAAATGTTGTTTGTCTTTAAGACAACCCATTGAAGCAAAAAAGTTTCTAGCTTGGACAAAAAATTTGCTATAGAGAATTGCAGCGAATGGGTTGTTCAGGATTGTCGCCCGATCTCCGCAGTGAGCGGAAATGGATTTCGCAAACTGGCGAAATTCTTTATACAAATTGGTGCTGCTTATGGGGCGAACGTCGATATTGATGACCTACTGCCGGACGCAACGACATTAAGCCGAAATGCGGAAAAAGATGCGAAAGAAAAGCGGACAATGATCTCCAAGGAACTAAAAGAAGCAGTGGATAATGGAGGAGTATCGGCAACGATTGATATTTAGACAGATAAGTACGTCAACAGAAATTTTGTAGGTGTCACATTGCATTATTTAAAAGACCTAAAATGGTAAGACATTATTCTGGGCTTGAAATCGATGGACTTCGAAAAATCGACAGGTGAAAATATTTTTAACAAACTAAAAACTATTTTAGCACAATTTGATATTGAGGACATTGCCAATATTAAATTCAACACGGATAGGGGATCAAATATAAAGAAAGCATTGGTGCAAAATATACGATTGAATTGTAGTAGCCATTTACTTTCAAATGTTCTAGAAAAATCATTTGAAGAATCGTATGAGGTACAAGAAATTTTACACTATGTAAAAAAATCGTTAAGTATTTTAAAAAAGCAAATTTGCAACATCGGCTAAAACAACATTAAAAAAACTTTTGCCCTACTCGATGGAATTCAAATTATACTATGCTTAATTCAATAGTGGATAATTGGACAACAGTTAATCAAATATTAGGTGACTCGAGGGGAGGTCAAAAACTGATTAGCGTTAATATATGTACTTTAAGAATAATAGATTTCAAGAGAATTTTTTAAGAATTACAAACGTGCAGTTCTTCATCTTTATGCATTGTTTTACCGTCTATTTCGAAAATAAAAACACTTTGCGAACCGAACGCTGAAGACATTTCACCAATATCCGTTCTGAAGGAAAGAATTTTAATTAATGTACATACGATTTGGAAAGAAAACTTAAGTATTTGGCACAAAGCTGGAATTTTTTATATCCACCTGCTGCAGTTATGGAACATGAGGACATAATACAAATAAAACATTTATGTTATGAAAAAAATGAATAATTTTATTTACAATACAAGCGAATTATCCAGTAACAAAAGTTTTTTGAGTACTGAATCAAGTCCAGCAAGTCCTATTTGTCAATTGGCGACTTTTTCAAAAAACGGTTATAAAACGCCTTTGGAGGAAATAGATAGTTACTGTACAGAGAGAGTTTCTTTAAGCGAAGACTTCGAGCCCATTGAATGATGGAACAGCTAGGAAAACTGTTATCTTCTTTTATCTAAGTTAGCATTGCAGCTTCTTACTATACCATCGAGCAGTGCAGCGGCCGAGAGACTTTTTTCCTTAGCGGGCAATGTTATTACAGAGAAAAGAAATAAATTAGGACATAAATCTGTTGATAATTTACTTTTTCTCCATTCGTATTATAATAAATTTAAATAAAAAGAAATTTTAATAGACGTCTTGAAGAAAAAAACAACTCAAGCGAAGGCTCGCAAAAAGAAACCCTAACACTCAACACACTCAATACAATATTTGCCTCCATTTTTAGGTTTTTCTTTTCACCCATCCTTCTTGCGACGCTAACGCGCTGGAGTGCGCGTGTTCAAAAAAACTCTATATTGATGCTTGGTGCGGCACACACTTATGCATTATTGCGAGGCTGGCACTTATACTCAGTTGTCCGGTAGCAAAGTACACCAGGGTGCCAGAATCACCCTTCATTTACCCGGCGCACCTTGAATGCCCGCGGACTCATGCAGTTCTCTGCTACCAGCATACAAAGGAGGGACTTGAGAACTATTAGTTTTCGAGTTGAACGCTACATAGTAGCCATTAAAAACAGAAATGGCGCCCAACGTGGTCTCAATCGTTCAGATCGGTAGATGTATAGAAAACAAGAGAGAACGCTATAGTCGAGTGCCTTGACTATTAGATACCCGTTACTCAGCTAAACAACTTAATATAAATATGCCTTCTTGTATGTTTTTCGCCGCTCGAATTAGCTCCCGATTTTTATGTTAAAATCGGTACCCAGGGAACACCTCCAATTTGGCTAACTTGATTTGATTTGCATAGTTCGTGGGATATAGTTCGGTATTGACAAATGAAAGCCATCGCATTTTCCTTTAATAGAAATCCTTATCGAGAATTAACGTTGACTCTGTTGAGCACCTTGGCCAGCTGTTCAAAAGTTATCCGTTAGATGGCGCTATTGTGCCATGAAAGGCGGAAATGTAGGCGCTAGCCAGGCTTAAGCGTTTAATGGGTTTTTGGGCGTTAGAGTGGGCGTGGCAAACTTTTTTTTGGCCAATCGATAGGTATTGACGAAACAAATACATATCAAAAAAAATTTTCATAATAGCATCAAAACTGTGGCCACAGCTTGTGACTTGTGGGCGTCAGAGGGGGCGTGGCACCATTTTGAAACAAACTTGCGCTGCGTAGGAACTCCTAAAATCTACATGCAAAATGCCAATCTTCTAGCTTTTATAGTTTCCGAGATCTCAGCGTTCATACGGACAGACAGACAGACAGACAGACGGACAGACAGACGGACAGACGGACAGACGGACATGGCTAGATCGACTCGGCTAGTGATCCTGAACTAGAATATATATACTTTATAGGGTCGGAAACGCTTCCTTCTACCTGTTACATACTTTTGCACGAATACAATATACCCTTTTACTCTACGAGTAACGGGTATAAAAATTCCCACGAAAATTGCTCTTTAACACCATCAAGTAATTTTTAGTTCTTTTTTTAAGGTAAAGGCCAGCGTGGGCGTAAATCCGTCTGTCTGTCCGTCTGTCTGTCTGTCCGTTTGTCTGTCTGTCTGTCCGTCTGTCTGTCCGTCTGGCTGTCCGTCTGTCTGTCTGTCCGTTTGTCTGTCTGACTGTCCGTCTGTCTGTCCGTCTGTCTGTCCGTCTGTCTGTCCGTCCGTCTGTCTGTCCGTCTGTCTGTCCGTCTGTCTGTCCGTCTGTCTGTCTGTCTGTCCGTCTGTCTGTCCGTCTGTCCGTCTGTCTGTCCGTCTGTCTGTCCGTCTGTCTGTCCGTCTGTCTGACCGTCTGTCTGACCGTCTGTATGACCGTCTGTCTGTCCATCTGTCTGTCCGTAACGTGCATACAGTCTGCAAATTGGTCGTCGCAACTAGCACCTGTAACCAGTGGGACTGCAACAATACTTCTTTACAAAAATCCTCAGGTAACGCCGTGTCGGTCTGTAAGCGCTGAATAACTTTCACATTTACCAACCGATATATTGCATCATATATGTTTTTGGAACGTCACACCGAATTTTTTTGAACACATATGAGATCGTCAATATGCCGTTTATCAGAGACCAAGGCGTTCTAATGAACTGGCTGAAACAGTCTCAGGACCCAACAGTGTCGTATCGTCGCCCCGGTGTCATAAAGAGGCGACATTGACTGGCCACCCAGATCACCTGATTTAACCCGCCCGGACTTTTTTGTGGGGTTATCAAAAAAGCAAGGCTTACGCCAACTAGCCTCAAACTGTACACGAGCCTGAGGCAACCATTCGTGCTGAAATCAACGCTATAAGTCTTGAGATGCTCGGAAACGTAATGGGAAACGAAAACAAAGGAGTCATTTTGAAATTGGAGATTATATATTTAGGATTCATTATTGGGGACGATCAACTGAAAGCCGATACAGAGAAAATCTTAGCGGTCAAAGAGTTCCCAAAACCGATCACAACCAAACAAACGGACGTTTTCTAGGTTTCGCCGGATGGTATATACGGTTTGTGGAGAATTACAAGCTTGAACTGATTAGTTGAAAAAAAAACAATCGTTTTGAGTGGACAGAAGATGCAGAATAGACTTTTAACCGGTTTAAGGACAGTCGACGTACGCCTGATTTCTCAAAGCAGTTCATTATTCTCTACGACAGCAGTCTGCACGGCATCGGTTGTGTGCTAGCGCAAGCAGATGAAAAAGGGTCCGAGCTCCCCATCAGAACTATTCGGAAACCGAATCGGAATGTTTAGCTGTGATTAGAGGAATCAACAAAATCAGGGCGTATATCGAGGAGCATGACTTCGTAGTAACTACAAACCAGGCGTCATTGCAGTTGCTAATGAAGCAGAAAGACTTATCGGGGAGGTTAGCCAGATTGTCAATCCGCTTGCAACGGTTTTTATTTGAGATTAAACACAGAGAAGGGATTCAGAATGTCGTAGCCGATACGCTTTCTGGGAAAGACAAACTAATAGTCAGTGAGATTCAAGGTCTTGGCCCTAGACATGTCCTCGAAGCATTTTAATTCGCAAGAGTTTTTGGATTTGATTTGAAGAATACAAGATGAACAGTTGCGATTGACAGACTTCCATGTGGATAACGGGTATATCTATAAGCGACTAGAAGGCGATGACGGCTTTTCATGAAAGCTTTGGGTGCCATCAAACCTCGAAAACAACGTTCTATATAGAGCACACGATCTATGCAACTCGGCTCACATAGGCATGGGACGAATGGCGCAAAAGCTTAAGTAATTCCAAGTCCGTTCATACATATCGATCGTAGTATTAAGGCCGCCCATGGGCAGACCAATGACATCAGACAGACCTTTTCACAAGAGCCATATCCGTGGTCAAAAGAAGGTAATATCGGGTTATTGATTATATTTAACCACATTTCTAAGTACCATTTCTTGTAACCTTTAAAGAAATTCACTTCAGATATCATCATTTACACCTTTGCCGTTCCAGAGGCGACTTTGACTGACAACGGTTCGCAATTTAAATCGGGACAATACAAAGCGTTCCTGACTGGTTTTGGCATCTCACATATTTGTACCGCGATATACTCCCCTCAGGCTATCGCCAGTGAGAGGCTCAACCGTTCTGTCTTAGCAGCCGTACGCGCGTACGTAAGTCAAGACCACATCAATTGGGATAAGCACCTAAGTGAGATTAGCGGGTCATTAAGGGCAAACTTACTACCTTTGCTTCAGTCAGAACTTGATATTAAATGGCAAAGATTACGACCTTCTTCGTAAGCTTGTCTTATTACAAGACGATGAAGCGATAAAATTTCCTGAATTTCTTCAATTCGCTAGACAAGAAGCCAAAGCAAAAATAGCAGACAGCCAAGACACCATTGTTCAAACTTACAACTTACGAAGTCGGTTACGAAGTACAGTTGAAATTGGTGAAACTGTTTTTGTTAGAAACTAGCGCCAGTTTTTATAAAATCAAAAATAATCATGAAAGTCAGCCCGGCATACAATAAAATAGCAAAAGAGAAAGAAAAATCAATAGGTATATACCATCTTAAAGACATTTAAATTGGCAAATAGGCAGATCATCATTTCAGTTAACAGCTTTTCGGGATATGATTCTCCATCCATTAACTGTGGTTGTAGGGTACAAAAAACAGACGCACGCATAAGGATTCAGATTTTAGCTTTACGTCGGCTCTCGACTCTCTCTGCCGACCGGCCACGATCCAGCCGCGGCGACCGAAAATCTGGCGAATACCAGTGTCAGCGACGAGACGACGAAAATATCATGTCTCTGCGCTTCCTACTCAGATTCTCAGATTCCTAAAAGCGAAGTCAACCACGTAGGCAAACTTCTGCGCGAGTTATGTAATATTCCAGTGCTGAGTTCCTTGGTTGGGTGTATTTCAATAATAAGTGGGATCGTTTTGGATGAAAAGAATAAACTGATTTGCTTGGAGTCCAGTATTAGACTGGATTCTATATTATTCAGCGGCGACCAAGTGACCGCCGCTGCCGAAAGTACATGGGACTTATATGTAACATATATACTAATACATAAATGTGAATTAAAATGCTCGAGTGCTGCTGCAAACGCTGAGTCGGTGTCCCGTTTCCTGGTTCCATAGGAGTTGGGGTTTCCACCGAATTAGCTGCGTTGACAAATGTGGGTAGAAGCAACGGCTGGCCAGTTGGGCCGGTCGTTGTTCTAAATTTAAACAATTGTTGAAGTTGCAACAATTTAGTTTACTACATCGAAACCCAGGGTATCTCTGGGGGGTTTCGATGGCGGAACAACGTGCCGTGCCTGTACGGTAACTCCTCCCCCCCTGGATTGAAGTGATGGCCAAAACGAAGGGGTGGTCATCACGAAACTTGTCTCGGGTAGTGCTGGGGTATAGGTGATCTTTCGCTTTTGAGCAATTAGTGTAAAGATGACAATTACTCCAATGATTAACAGTAAGTATAGGGTTCCGAAATTAGTCGTTGTAATTTTCTTCAAATATATTATGGAATTTTGTTCGTCGATTGTTTTCAGATTTAATTTTTGTAGACTTAGGTCTTCGATATTATCTGTGATATTTATCTTTACTATATTGGTCATTGAAATTTCCATTCTGTTTTGTAAGGTCGGTAGTTCCTTGCCATATGGAATCCCGTTGATGCTGACCGAACAATTTCCAAATGTTAGCAAGGCTGAGCCCAATGTTTTTTCATTTAACTTTCGAAAATCAACTACCATTCTCTATTTCTTTGTATTTGTTGCGTCCAGTTTCTTTGATACTAGAAATACTGGAGCGCTCCACGGAGAGTGGCTATGTTTTATTATGTTTTGATCTAGCAGATTACCAATTTGTCGTTTAATTTCTGTACCCTCAGTGCGGCTAAACCGAAAAGGCCTACAAAATACTGTCTCTTCATCAGTGGTCTTAATTTCATGTTTTACTTTGTTGGTAAATGATAGTTTATCCCCTTCCCGGAAAATTAGGCTTCTAAATTTCTTAAGCAGTTGGAGAAGTTGTTGTTTCTCTTCACTGTTTAAGTGATCCGTTCGGATTAAATTAAGAAATGAGTTTGGGTCCTTTTTTTCAAATTCGAGCTTGTCCTTAAAGACATTTACAAGGGCGAATTCGTCCTCATTAAATCTCTCTACTTCCAATCTCGAATCCAGAAAAAATGTTTTGGGTCTCGAAGAAAAGTTATTTATTTCCAGAAGGCTATAGTTGTCGTGAGCATTATAAATCCCCTAATTTTATACATCCGCAGGTAAAAGGGCCGTCTTTAATATTGACTGGCACCTTCACAAGAGTCTTTGACTCTTCTTTTACTTCTTGAATCGTGGAAAAATGGTTGGGTTCCAAAAGTAGGTTATAATTATGGTTAGGCGTAAATAAGAGGAGGTTCGGGATGTCGATCAAAAAATGTATGGAATTTAAACAATAAGAATGGGAACTTTCTCTCGTCGTTGTTATTTTTAAAAATTTGCAGTACCGCCATCTGTGATACATTCTGTTGGTGTAATGCTGTTGAAATTACAATTGGTTCTTCGAGGTTAATCTTGTCTTGATCTACCACTAATTCTGGATCCATGAATGACTCCTCTGCCCCGGTATCTACTAGTATTTTTAAAGGTCTGGGATTATTAAATTTTAATTCGATATATGGTAAATTTGAATTGAGCTCAAATTTACTCAGGAATCCAGTCTGTGTCGCGAGGCACTGGACTGAAAATTTGTGTCTTCCTCGAAATTGTGTTTTGCCTTCCCAATGTCCTCTTTGTTTTGATTTTCAATATTGAACATTTTCTGTCCACTCGGATTAAATTTATCATTATTATTGTTATAGTTTCTTTTGGTGTTTGCACCAGAAGTGCTAGGTTTGTCATCATATGGCATAATAGCCGGGTATTTATTTGTACGACTATTGTCGTAGGTTCTTGGAGTGTACTCCTTCCTATCTGACCTATTATATTTATTGTTCCGAAGGTATTCCCTATTTTGGTTATTTTGATATTGATAACCGTTTTGCCTGGACCTATCTATTTGCCTATACTGTGGTCTATTTTGCGGTGTATAGGAATTTGTCTCATTCCAATAAATATTCCTTTCTTTTATTGCCATCTCATAGGCATCCTCCAAATTTTCTGGCCTCATCGATCTTACAGTGCTACCTAGCGTTCCCCTTAGGCCCGTGATAAACGCTGTTAAAACAGATTGGGCCGCGACCCTCTTTCTAACTCTAATTGCAATCTGTTCTGTTTCTTCCGTCTCGTTAGCTGTTACCTGCTCGTATAGTTTTTGTACGGGATATCTTTTCTGCGGTAAATTATATAATTCCGCGTTTAACGTATCCTCGTCTCTTCTGTCTCTGCAATGTATCATAAGGGCTGCTTTTATCTCATCCCAATTAAGCCCTGCTCCTGATGCTATCACTGCCTCATTCGCCTTCCCTTGGATTTTTTGACGAATGGCCCTCATTAACATTTGTCCATAGGGTGTTTGATCTTTACCCCTTATCATCAACATTACTTCCTCAACTTCTTTACAAAATTCGGGTAATATAAAATCATCCCCGTGATACGGATTCATAAAGCGGATAACGTCAGGGATTCTCATAGAATTAAATAATTGAGTAGGGTTAGAAATTGCATTCGGCACAGGTGTCAAGGAGCTATTGGTAGAATTCATGTCGGGTGAGGGTGTTATTATTGATCGTATTGCCAGTGAATTCGAAGGTCCTCCCTGATCGGTACTAACGGGTGTTTTATTGTACTTGTTGTTATTTTTTGTTATTCTTCTTGTTGTAACACGGGTACCAGGGAGAAGCTTTGTTACTTTAGCTATATTAGGCATTAAATTTATTTAATATTTTTTTTCTTCTTCTTTTATCTTTTTTTTTTAATATGTGTAATTGTAGGGTATTTTAAGAATGAATTATACGTGTAATTCCTAGCTTTTATCTACTATGTGTTATATTACTTAATTAGATTTTATACTTAAGTGATTTGTCTTGATTGTAGTGTTGTGTTTATTTCCAGCGGAGTGTATTAAAATGCAATATGCGTCCTGTAGTGTTGATTTAAATTTTCTTATAGACAAGTTCCTGAGGTATCTCAACAAGCGGTTGTTATTTACCTATGGAGATATAATGTTTAGTAACTGAATTCAGAGAAACAAGTTGTATGCAACTCCTTGCAAAAGAAATAAATTAAGCAGCAGTGTTTTATTAAGCTGTACGCCGATATTCGCCATGAATTTCGGTGACTAATCAAGAAAAACACGTGATGGGATTTCTGATCACTTTAAAACACTGCACTTAGTCATAAAATTCCTTGTCAATTTTTTATTGATTTTATTTGGACGGTCTTTTTTTGTATTAACCTTTTTATCCATTTCAACTCTTACTTGGACGGTCTTTTTTTTTGTATTAACCTTTTTATCCAATTCTTTTCTAAATATTTTCTTTTTTCTCTTTTTATATAAATTCCTATATCTAATGAGCTTAATAACTACAACGCTAAAATTTAATTATTTTGAACAATCAACAATTACTTTGTTTTTTTTTTTTTTATTATTCCGTATTATTGCCATAAACAACTCTGAAAAACACGCCATGGGATGTCAGAGCTACTACTCACTTGTGATATAGGGTCTTTGATTTAATAAATTTTTATTACATTTCCATTTTTTCTTTTTAGTTCTTTAAAAAAACTTTTTTATTTCTTCTTCTTTTTAAATTTTTCCTTTTCTCTAACTGTGGTCAACATTTTGCACTAAGTTTAATGCCATGAATAATTCTGAAAAACACGCCTTGGGATTTCAGTATTATTTTATTGTAAGCACATCGTTCGTTTAATAAATTTACTTCACGTATTCTTTTTCTATTTTTTTTACAAAAATTTTTACAACTGAAATTAAGGGCTCAACTCTCACTAAATATAACTTAAAACCATTGGAAAAATTTCTGAAAAACGCGCCATGGGATTGCAGAAATTCTTTCACTAGTTACTTTTTTTTTAATTTTTTCCTTTCCATTATTCTTTCTTTTTTAAAATTTGAACTCAATTGCACTTTCACATATATTACATTTTTTATTTCCGTGTTGTGTTTCGTGTTTTAGCGGTGTATTTTTGTTTAAGTATTTCTTACATTACTAAAAAGATTATTCCTTCCATCGTGGTTCGTTGCGGCTGCGCCAGTTATGTAATATTCCAGTGCTGAGTTCCTTGGTTGGGTGTATTTCAATAATAAGTGGGATCGTTTTGGATGAAAAGAATAAACTGATTTGCTTGGTGTCCAGTATTAGACTGGATTCTATATTATTCAGCGGCGACCAAGTGACCGCCGCTGCCGAAAGTACATGGGACTTATATGTAACATATATACTAATACATAAATGTGAATTGGAATGCTCGAGTGCTGCTGCAAACGCTGAGTCGGTGTCCCGTTTCCTGGTTCCATAGGAGTTGGGGTTTCCACCGAATTAGCTGCGTTGACAAATGTGGGTAGAAGCAACGGCTGGCCAGTTGGGCCGGTCGTTGTTCTAAATTTAAACAATTGTTGAAGTTGCAACAATTTAGTTTACGACATCGAAACCCAGGGTATCTCTGGGGGGTTTCGATGGCGGAACAACGTGCCGTGCCTGTACGGTAGCTCCTCCCCCCCTGGATTGAAGTGATGGCCAAAACGAAGGGGTGGTCATCACGAAACTTGTCTCGGGTAGTGCTGGGGTATAGGTGATCTTTCGCTTTTGAGCAATTAGTGTAAAGATGACAATTACTCCAATGATTAACAGTAAGTATAGGGTTCCGAAATTAGTCGTTGTAATTTTCTTCAAATATATTATTGAATTTTGTTCGTCGATTGTTTTCAGATTTAATTTTTGTAGACTTAGGTCTTCGATATTATCTGTGATATTTATCTTTACTATATTGGTCATTGAAATTTCCATTCTGTTTTGTAAGGTCGGTAGTTCCTTGTCATATGGAATCCCGTTGATGCTGACCGAACAATTTCCAAATGTTAGCAAGGCTGAGCCCGTTATAAAGAATGTCTTAGAACAGTTTGATTCTAATGTTGTATTGGCCGTGTTAAAAATAAACACATGTGCCGGTTCGACTTCTGTAATCATTTCTATTTTCCCCACATCTCTTGTTTTACAGGATGCAGTTTCCAGGGAGAGGATACCGTTGAGACAATCCGATTTGAAGTCGCTAGCAGTCGATTCTACCTCGTTACATATATATAAGTGTTCAATATTGGTACATCTATCATTAAAGTATTTAATTTGTTCAGAATCGTGATAAGCCATATAATTGGGGATAATTAAAAATTTGGTTTGATCTATCGGTAATGGGACAATGTGTAGGAACTCATAACTGAGTTTGTTAAAAGTTGGTATTTTTATTCTAAACATGATCTTAATTCCTATCATGAATGTTTCTAATTCTAAAAGTTTAAAAATGTTGTCGTCTGACAATTCTATTATATCGCCGTCCTCTATCTCATTCCTAATAACATTCATTTCCTCTTGGGATATAATGAAAGTTGGTACAATCTTTAATTTTGAAAGTAAGATACTCTGTTCGATGTTAATAACATAATTGGATAGGACGTCGATATTTATACTTATTCTAGTTATATATTGTAGGACATGAATTAGTTTGTCTCCAGTTTTTATCGTTTTGTATATAGTGTTCTTGTAATTATTTATAAAATTATTAATAATTTCTTGTTCTTTATTAATGGGATTTGTTATATTTTCCAATCTAGTGGTAATATCATTGTTAAAAATCGTCTGTTTGTTAATTTTATTCAAGAGTACCTTCTCGTTATCTTGCACCTGCAAGGTTAATGGGAATTATATTATTTTTTGGTTCTTTTAATATTCTTTTTTATTTTTGATTTGTGTAATTTCTGTCTTTTGGCGGAAATAAGTGTAATGTTCTTGTCTACTAGTACTCTTTGTTTTGAAAATCTAGGCGTTATTTTATTTCTTCTATTTTCCTTTCTGAATATAATGTCGTCTGTCTTTATTCAACTTATCGATTCTTTTGTTCATCTTTTCTTCTAGTTGAGTCATTATTTTGGGATATAACTCACTTTGAAATTCATTTAATTTTTGTAAAAAATCATGTTCTGTGTTGAACTTCAACTATCAAAAATGTGTGTTCTCCCTGAGAATAACTCAAAAGGTGTATGTTTAGTCGCGGAGTGTATTGAATTATTATAGGTTTTTAGTGTTTCATCTAGCATCTCTTCATGGACACAGTCCAGTTTTTGCGCCTTTCTGTTTTCGAGAATAATTCTATAAATCTCCGTTAGAGATGAGTGGAGTCTTTCAACTGGAGAATTACTTGATGATTGTTGGAAAGAAGTTATGTGGGTTGTAATGTCATATTGTGCACAGAAATCGACAAATATTTTACCAGAAAATTCCGCTCCTTGGTCATAAACGAGCTTCTTTGGAATACCAAAATGACTAAAATAGTTCTTCAAAGAATTTAATACATTTACAGAACTTCTAGCTGGGATTGTATAGGCACAAGCGAATTTAGAGAATTTGTCGATTATAGTTAAAATTGTCCGTCCGTTAATAGTGTAGATATCGATGTGTACTATTTGTATGGGTAGAGCGGGAATTTCCGTTTTTTGATAGAATGGTCTTGGAGGTCTTCTATCGTATTTTAGGGTCTGACATATATCGCAATTATTTATTATTTGTGTTATCTTTTGCTAATATAGGGAAAATAGAGTGCTCTTTTGAGATGGTTCAGAGTTTCTTCAAGCCCGCGATGGTTATTCCTAATGTGATAGTCAGTAATCGCCCCATCCTGTTCTGCTTTAGTTGTCATATCTGTTAACAAAAATTTACATCTAACTAACTTGTAGTTATTGCTACCTTTGAAATATTTTTCATAAGCAATGTCTATAAGTTTGAATATGTGGTCCTCTGCCATGATTGCATGTACTTTATTATGTTTAAGTCGTTCCTTTAATATCTGAGCTATTTTCTCGGCATCGAATGTTTGTTCCGAGATGGTCTGCCTTAATTTATTTTAAATAAAAATGCAAGTTTTAACTTTGCTTTCTTTACCAATTTCAAAGATGTACTGCGACTTGAATTCATTTAATGGCTTTTCGGATAACATAATGGCCGTAGCCTCCTTGGGTTGGCTTAGATTGATGTTTGTGACACAATTAGTGTCGACTGTGATACGACTTAATGCATCTGCTACTACATTTTGTGAACCCTTTTTATATGTAACCTCAAAATCGTATTCCAGTAGTTGAAGCTTCCAACGTACTAACTTTGAATTGGGTTCCTTAAAATTCATTAACCAAGTCAGGGGTCTGTGGTCTGTGACTATTTGAAATTTTTGACCAAATAAATAAGGCCGAAAATATTTGGTTGCCCAAATAATTGCTAACATTTCTTTTTCTACTGTCGAATAGTTTGCTTCTCTGTCATTTAAAGTTCTACTAGCATAAGATACTGGTCGATCTGACCCTACATTACCTTGTGACAACACTGCACCTATTGCCACATTACTGGCATCCGTTGTCAGTATAAAAGGTTTCTTAAAATCTGGATACTTTAATAAAGGATCATTACATAACAATGTTTTACAGACCTCAAATGCCTTCTTGAATTCTTCTGTGAGTTTGACTGTCGCTTTTCCTTTTAATTGTTGGGTCATGGGTTTAGTGATTTTCGCAAAATCCCTAATACATTTTCTATAGTACCCTAATAGTCCTAAGAAAGATTTGGGATTGGAAATGCCTTTATTGCTGCAATCTCTTTTGGATTCGGTCTGATTCCATTTTCCGTAACGATATGCCCTAAATACTCTATTTCTTTTCGCATAAATTCCGATTTGTCCGGCTGTATTCTTAAATTTGCTAGTTTTAATCTTTGTAAGACTGCACTTAGGTCGGTAATATGCTCTTGCAGAGAGGCAGAAAATATGATAATGTCTAAGTAAATCAAACAACATTTTCCATTAAGATCGGCCAGGACGTTGTCCATGACTCTTTGAAAGGTCGCTGGGGCGTTAGTGAGCCCAAACGGCATTCTAATGAATTCATAATGTCCTCCCTCTGCCGTGAATGCTGTCTTAGGGATATCCTTATTTTCCATTTCAATCTGATGGTACCCACTGGCCAAATCTATTGCTGTAAAATATTTGGCTCGTCCTATTTTGTCCAACACCTCATTGATGTTTGGCATAGGGTACCTATCTTTAACTGTTTTTTCATTTAACTTTCGAAAATCAACTACCATTCTCCATTTCTTTGTATTTGTTGCGTCCAGTTTCTTTGATACTAGAAATACTGGAGCGCTCCACGGGGAGTGGCTATGTTTTATTATGTTTTGATCTAGCAGATTACCAATTTGTCGTTTAATTTCTGTACCCTCAGTGCGGCTAAACCGAAAAGGCCTACAAAATACTGGCTCTTCATCAGTGGTCTTAATTTCGTGTTTTACTTTGTTGGTAAATGATAGTTTATCCCCTTCCCGGAAAATTAGGCTTGTAAATTTCTTAAGCAGTTGGAGAAGTGGACTGGACCAACAAACCGCACGGCGTTGCCAG
Organism: Drosophila fuyamai; assembly: GCA_018153365.1. Classification (NCBI taxonomy): domain Eukaryota; kingdom Metazoa; phylum Arthropoda; class Insecta; order Diptera; family Drosophilidae; genus Drosophila; species Drosophila fuyamai. The sequence continues at coordinate 29,966 of JAECXW010000190.1, forward strand.
ATGCGATTCGGCTGCTGCATGCTCAGCGGAGAAGGGCGTGGAAAGGAATAGCCGGCGCAGCTTGGTCGGCGGTAACCCTTTTGTAGTTTTTCGTTTTTTTTTTCAACGTATTTGAATAGTACAATAGTAAACATGTACTTGATTTCTAATAATAGTTTTAAATTTGCTCAAATAAGTGGAAAGCTTCTTTTGTAAGTAGGAAGTGCGTCGAAGTTAAGGTTGTAAACATCACACATATGCATATACGACATGTTCTAATCTGCCCCAAGGAATTAACGACAGCTTCATTGGGCCAAACAACGCTTCGATGGATTTTCCCTAAAAAGTTCCGCTTGTGAGTAAACTCGTGGAATAAATGAAAACCATGAAGTCTCTGTATAACGCAACGAAATGATCGTGTAATTTTCTTTCTGATCGGATCGTGGCCGGAACAACATAATTTCTCAGGGGTATTAAACAATAATCTGATGTCAGATAAGGGGTAATCTGTAAAACGGAAATGTGGGTAAAGAAACGGGGGCAAACAACGTCCAAGTCTCCCTAATCCTTGAACGTTTGAAGATCTGTTCCTCTTATGTTATGTTCTTCTTTTATGTTAGGTTTAGCTGAAGAACACACGCCATGCTCATCGGCATAGCGCAGAGCATGACCTATACTACCAGCCAGAGAACTGCAAGGGTGTCACTTTTTGCCACCTTACTCATACCCAATAAAATTTGTGTCCCGGTGCCACTCACACCCGGCTAAGCAAAGCAAAGACACACACTTATCAACAATTTTATGTGTGCTATGTGTGCCGACATTCTTACGCTCTCGCTCATAAAAGGTGCCGTTATTTTTTTGTGCTTGCCCCCATTCATTTTTAAGCAACGCGTTCTAGTCGCACCTGCAATTAAAATGAATGATGGAAAAATCACAAGTAACAAAAAAGACAATGCGGGATTAATAGAAGTAGGCGAAACCCACAAGAATCACTTGAGTGTTTTTTAAACACCATGGTGCTTTTGCATGATTTGTTCTTTGCGTTCAAGTTCAGTGCATCGTTGAACTTGTTGCGGAGGCAAACATAATGACGGCAGAAATAATAAAAAATAAAATAGAACGTGGCGATTACACCGTACCTCCAACTCACAAGGCCAAAAGTGTAATTTGGACAATATTATGGGAAATTATACAAGAAGACCAAACTGTCCTTAAAGGCTGGTTTTTTTTGCAATACATGCAGAAAAGTGCTAAAGTTTGTTGTTAACCAAAATTCAAATTTGTCAAGACACAAATGTTGTTTGTCTTTAAGACAACCCATTGAAGCAAAAAAGTTTCTAGCTTGGACAAAAAATTTGCTATAGAGAATTGCAGCGAATGGGTTGTTCAGGATTGTCGCCCGATCTCCGCAGTGAGCGGAAATGGATTTCGCAAACTGGCGAAATTCTTTATACAAATTGGTGCTGCTTATGGGGCGAACGTCGATATTGATGACCTACTGCCGGACGCAACGACATTAAGCCGAAATGCGGAAAAAGATGCGAAAGAAAAGCGGACAATGATCTCCAAGGAACTAAAAGAAGCAGTGGATAATGGAGGAGTATCGGCAACGATTGATATTTAGACAGATAAGTACGTCAACAGAAATTTTGTAGGTGTCACATTGCATTATTTAAAAGACCTAAAATGGTAAGACATTATTCTGGGCTTGAAATCGATGGACTTCGAAAAATCGACAGGTGAAAATATTTTTAACAAACTAAAAACTATTTTTGCACAATTTGATATTGAGGACATTGCCAATATTAAATTCAACACAGATAGGGGATCAAATATAAAGAGAGCATTGGTGCAAAATATACGATTGAATTGTAGTAGCCATTTACTTTCAAATGTTCTAGAAAAATCATTTGAAGAATCGTATGAGGTACAAGAAATTTTACACTATGTAAAAAAATCGTTAAGTATTTTAAAACAGCAAATTTGCAACATCGGCTAAAACAACATTAAAAAAACTTTTGCCCTACTCGATGGAATTCAAATTATACTATGCTTAATTCAATAGTGGATAATTGGACAACAGTTAATAAAATATTAGGTGACTCGAAGGGAGGTCAAAAACTGATTAGCGTTAATATATGTACTTTAAGAATAATAGATTTCAAGAGAATTTTTTAAGAATTACAAACGTGCAGTTCTTCATCTTTATGCATTGTTTTACCGTCTATTTCGAAAATAAAAACACTTTGCGAACCGGACGCTGAAGACATTTCACCAATATCCGTTCTGAAGGAAAGAATTTTAATTAATGTACATACGATTTGGAAAGAAAACTTAAGTATTTGGCACAAAGCTGGAATTTTTTATATCCACCTGCTGCAGTTATGGAACATGAGGACATAATACAAATAAAACATTTCTGGTATGAAAAAAATGAATAATTTTATTTACAATACAAGCGAATTATCCAGTAACAATAGTTTTTTGAGTACTGAATCAAGTCCAGCAAGTCCTATTTGTCAATTGGCGACTTTTTCAAAAAACGGTTATAAAACGCCTTTGGAAATAGATAGTTACTGTACAGAGAGAGTTTCTTTAAGCGAAGACTTCGAGCCCATTGAATGATGGAACAGCTAGGAAAACTGTTATCTTCTTTTATCTAAGTTAGCATTGCAGCTTCTTACTATACCATCGAGCAGTGCAGCGGCCGAGAGACTTTTTTCCTTAGCGGGCAATGTTATTACAGAGAAAAGAAATAAATTAGGACATAAATCTGTTTAAATAAAAATAAATTTTAATAGAACGTCTTGAAGAAAAAAACAACTCAAGCGAAGGCTCGCAAAAAAGAAACCCTAACACTCAACACACTCAATACAATATTTGCCTCCATTTTTAGGTTTTTCTTTTCACCCATCCTTCTTGCGACGCTAACGCGCTGGCGTGCGCGTGTTCAAAAAAACTCTATATTGATGCTTGGTGCGGCACACACTTATGCATTATTGCGAGGCTGGCACTTATACTCAGTTGTCCGGTAGCAAAGTACACCAGGGTGCCAGAATCACCCTTCATTTACCCGGCGCACCTTGAGTGCCCGCGGACTCATGCAGTTCTCTGCTACCAGCATACAATGGAGGGACTTGAGAACTATTAGTTTTCGAGTTGAACGCTACATAGTAGCCATTAAAAACAGAAATGGCGCCCAACGTGGTCTCAATCGTTCAGATCGGTAGATGTATAGTACAAAATTCCCGCGAAAATTGCTCTTTAACACCATCAAGTAATTTTTAGTTCTTTTTTTAAGGTAAAGGCCAGCGCGGGCGTAAATCCGTCTGTCTGTCCGTCTGGCTGTCCGTCTGTCTGTCTGTCCGTTTGTCTGTCTGTCTGTCCGTCTGTCTGTCCGTCTGTCTGTCTGTCCGTCTGTCTGTCCGTCCGTCTGTCTGTCCGTCTGTCTGTCCGTCTGTCTGTCTGTCCGTCTGTCTGCCCGTCTGTCTGTCCGTCTGTCTGACCGTCTGTCTGACCGTCTGTCTGACCGTCTGTATGACCGTCTGTCTGTCCATTTGTCTGTCCGTAACGTGCATACAGTCTGCAAATTGGTCGTCGCAACTAGCACCTGTTACCAGTGGGACTGCAACAATACTTCTTTACGAAAATCCTCAGGTAACGCCGTGTCGGTCTGTAAGCGCTGAATAACTTTCACATTTACCAACCGATATATTGCATCATATATGTTTTTGGAACGTCACACCGAATTTTTTTGAACACATATGAGATTGTCAATATGCCGTTTATCAGAGACCAAGGCGTTCTAATGAACTGGCTGAAACAGTCTCAGGACCCAACAGTGTCGTATCGTTGCCCCGGTGTCAAAAAGAGGCGACATTGACTGGCCACCCAGATCACCTGATTTAACCCGCCCGGACTTTTTTGTGGGGTTATCAAAAAAGCAAGGCTTACGCCAACTAGCCTCAAACTGTGGACGAGCCTGAGGCAACCATTCGTGCTGAAATCAACGCTATAAGTCTTGAGATGCTCGGAAACGTAATGGGAAACGAAAACAAAGGAGTCATTTTGAAATTGGAGATTATATATTTAGGATTCATTATTGGGGACGATCAACTGAAAGCCGATACAGAGAAAATCTTAGCGGTCAAAGAGTTCCCAAAACCGATCACAACCAAACAAACGGACGTTTTCTAGGTTTCGCCGCATGGTATAGACGGTTCGTGGAGAATTACGAGCTTTAACTGATTAGTTGAAAAAAAACAATCGTTTTGAGTGGACAGAAGATGCAGAATAGACTTTTAACCGGTTTAAGGACAGTCGACGTACGCCTGATTTCTCAAAGCAGTTCATTATTCTCTACGACAGCAGTCTGCACGGCATCGGTTGTGTGTTAGCGCAAGCAGATGAAAAAGGGTCCGAGCTCCCCATCAGAACTATTCGGTAACCGAAGTGGAATGTTTAGCTGTGATTAGAGGAATCAACAAAATCAGGGCGTATATCGAGGAGCAGGACTTCGTAGTAATTACAGAGCAGGCGTCATTGCAGTTGCTAATGAAGCAGAAAGACTTATCAGGGAGGTTAGCCAGATTGCCAATCCGCTTGCAACGGTTTTTATTTGAGATTAAACACAGAGAAGGGATTCAGAAAGACAAACTAATAGTCAGTGAGATTCAAGGTCTTGGCCCTAGACATGTCCTCGAAGCATTTTAATTCGCAAGAGTATTTGGATTTGATTTGAAGAATACAAGATGAACAGTTGCGATTGAAAGACTTCCGTGTGGATAACGGGTATATCTATAAGCGACTAGAAGGCGATGACGGTTTTTCATGGAAGCTTTGGGTGCCTTCAAACCTCGAAAACAACGTTCTATATAGAACTCACGATCTATGCAACTCGGCTCACATAGGCATGGGACGAATGGCGCAAAAGCTTAAGTAATTCCAAGTCCGTTCATACATATCGATCGTAGTATTAAGGCCGCCCTTGGGCAGACGTAAGTCAAGACCACATCAATTGGGATAAGCACCTAAGTGAGATTAGCGGGTCATTAAGGGCAAACTTACTACCTTTGCTTCAGTCAGAACTTGATATTAAATGGCAAAGATTACGACCTTCTTCGTAAGCTTGTCTTATTACAAGACGATGAAGCGATAAAATTTCCTGAATTTCTTCAATTCTCTAGACAAGAAACCAAAGCAAAAATTGCAGACAGCCAAGACACCATTGTTCAAACTTACAACTTACGAAGTCGGTTACGAAGTACAGTTGAAATTGGTGAAACTGTTTTTGTTAGAAACTAGCGCCAGTTTTTATAAAATCAAAAATAATCATGAAAGTCAGCCCGGCATACAATGAAATAGCAAAAGAGAAAGACAAATCAATAGGTATATACCATCTTAAAGACATTTAAATTGGCAAATAGGCAGATCATCATTTCAGTTAACAGCTTTTCGGGATATGATTCTCCATCCATTAACTGTGGTTGTAGGGTACAAAAAAAAGACGCACGCATAAGGATTCAGATTTTAGCTTTACGTCGGCACTCGACTCTCTCTCCCGACCGGCCACGATCTAGCCGCGGCGATCGAAAATCTGGCGAATACCAGTGTCAGCGACGAGACGACGAAAATATCATGTCTCTGCGCTTCCTACTCAGATTCTCAGGTTCCTAAAAGCGAAGTCAACCACGTAGGCAAACTTCTGCGCGAGTTATGTAATATTCCAGTGCTGATTTCCTTGGTTGGGTGTATTTCAATAATAAGTGGGATCGTTTTGGATGAAAAGAATAAACTGATTTGCTTGGTGTCCAGTATTAGACTGGATTCTATATTATTCAGCGGCGACCAAGTGACCGCCGCTGCCGAAAGTACATGGGACTTATATGTAACATATATACTAATACATAAATGTGAATTGGAATGCTCGAGTGCTGCTGCAAACGCTGAGTCGGTGTCCCGTTTCCTGGTTCCATAGGAGTTGGGGTTTAGAAGCAACGGCTGGCCAGTTGGGCCGGTCGTTGTTCTAAATTTAAACAATTGTTGAAGTTGCAACCAAATGGTTACGACATCGAAACCCAGGGTATCTCTGGGGGGTTTCGATGGCGGAACAACGTGCCGTGCCTGTACGGTAACTCCTCCCCCCCTGGATTGAAGTGATGGCCAAAACGAAGGGGTGGTCATCACGAAACTTGTCTCGGGTAGTGCTGGGGTATAGGTGATCTTTCGCTTTTGAGCAATTAGTGTAAAGATGACAATTACTCCAATGATTAACAGTAAGTATAGGGTTCCGAAATTAGTCGTTGTAATTTTCTTCAAATATATTATGGAATTTTGTTCGTCGATTGTTTTCAGATTTAATTTTTGTAGACTTAGGTCTTCGATATTATCTGTGATATTTATCTTTACTATATTGGTCATTGAAATTTCCATTCTGTTTTGTAAGGTCGGTAGTTCCTTGTCATATGGAATCCCGTTGATGCTGACCGAACAATTTCCAAATGTTAGCAAGGCTGAGCCCGTTATAAAGAATGTCTTAGAACAGTTTGATTCTATTGTTGTATTGGCCGTGTTAAAAATAAACACATGTGCCGGTTCGACTTCTGTAATCATTTCTATTTTCCCCACATCTCTTGTTTTACAGGATGCAGTTTCCAGGGAGAGGATACCGTTGAGACAATCCGATTTGAAGTCGCTAGCAGTCGATTCTACCTCGTTACATATATATAAGTGTTCAATATTGGTACATCTATCATTAAAGTATTTAATTTGTTCAGAATCGTAATAAGCCATATAATTGGGGATAATTAAAAATTTTGTTTGATCTATCGGTAATGGGACAACGTGTAGGAACTAATAACTGAGTTTGTTAAAAGTTGGTATTTTTATTCTAAACATGATCTTAATTCCTATCATGAATGTTTCTAATTCTAAAAGTTTAAAAATGTTGTCGTCTGACAATTCTATTATATCGCCGTCCTCTATCTCATTCCTAATAACATTCATTTCCTCTTGGGATATAATGAAAGTTGGTACAATCTTTAATTTCTTTTTAGGTTTTTCTTTTCACCCATCCTTCTTGCGACGCTAACGCGCTGGCGTGCGCGTGTTCAAAAAAACTCTATATTGATGCTTGGTGCGGCACACACTTATGCATTATTGCGAGGCTGGCACTTATACTCAGTTGTCCGCAAAGTACACCAGGGTGCCAGAATCACCCTTCATTTACCCGGCGCACCTTGAGTGCCCGCGGACTCATGCAGTTCTCTGCTACCAGCATACAATGGAGGGACTTGAGAACTATTAGTTTTCGAGTTGAACGCTACATAGTAGCCATTAAAAACAGAAATGGCGCCCAACGTGGTCTCAATCGTTCAGATCGGTAGATGTATAGTACAAAATTCCCGCGAAAATTGCTCTTTAACACCATCAAGTAATTTTTAGTTCTTTTTTTAAGGTAAAGGCCAGCGCGGGCGTAAATCCGTCTGTCTGAACGTCTGGCTGTCCGTCTGTCTGTCTGTCCGTTTGTCTGTCTGTCTGTCCGTCTGTCTGTCCGTCTGTCTGTCCGTCCGTCTGTCTGTCCGTAGGTCTGTCCGTCTGTCTGTCTGTCTGTCTGTCCGTCTGTCTGTCCGTCTGTCTGACCGTCTGTCTGACCGTCTGTCTGACCGTCTGTCTGACCGTCTGTATGACCGTCTGTCTGTCCATCTGTCTGTCCGTAACGTGCATACAGTCTGCAAATTGGTCGTCGCAACTAGCACCTGTAACCAGTGGGACTGCAACAATACTTCTTTACGAAAATCCTCAGGTAACGCCGTGTCGGTCTGTAAGCGCTGAATAACTTTCACATTTACCAACCGATATATTGCATCATATATGTTTTTGGAACGTCACACCGAATTTTTTTGAACAAATATGAGATCGTCAATATGCCGTTTATCAGAGACCAAGGCGTTCTAATGAACTGGCTGAAACAGTCTCAGGACCCAACAGTGTCGTCTCGTTGCCCCGGTGTCAAAAAGAGGCGACATTGACTGGCCACCCAGATCACCTGATTTAACCCGCCCGGACTTTTTTGTGGGGTTATCAAAAAAGCAAGGCTTACGCCAACTAGCCTCAAACTGTAGACGAGCCTGAGGCAACCATTCGTGCTGAAATCAACGCTATAAGTCTTGAGATGCTCGGAAACGTAATGGGAAACGAAAACAAAGGAGTCATTTTGAAATTGGAGATTATATATTTAGGATTCATTATTGGGGACGATCAACTGAAAGCCGATACAGAGAAAATCTTAGCGGTCAAAGAGTTCCCAAAACCGATCACAACCAAACAAACGGACGTTTTCTAGGTTTCGCCGCATGGTATAGACGGTTCGTGGAGAACTACGAGCTTTAACTGATTAGTTGAAAAAAAACAATCGTTTTGAGTGGACAGAAGATGCAGAATAGACTTTTAACCGGTTTAAGGACAGTCGACGTACGCCTGATTTCTCAAAGCAGTTCATTATTCTCTACGACAGCAGTCTGCACGGCATCGGTTGTGTGTTAGCGCAAGCAGATGAAAAAGGGTCCGAGCTCCCCATCAGAACTATTCGGTAACCGAAGTGGAATGTTTAGCTGTGATTAGAGGAATCAACAAAATCAGGGCGTATATCGAGGAGCAGGACTTCGTAGTAATTACAGAGCAGGCGTCATTGCAGTTGCTAATGAAGCAGAAAGACTTATCGGGGAGGTTAGCCAGATTGCCAATCCGCTTGCAACGGTTTTTATTTGAGATTAAACACAGAGAAGGGATTCAGAATGTCGTAGCCGATACGCTTTCTGGGAAAGACAAACTAATAGTCAGTGAGATTCAAGGTCTTGGCCCTAGACATGTCCTCGAAGCATTTTAATTCGCAAGAGTATTTGGATTTGATTTGAAGAATACAAGATGAACAGTTGCGATTGAAAGACTTCCGTGTGGATAACGGGTATATCTAAAAGCGACTAGAAGGCGATGACGGTTTTTCATGGAAGCTTTGGGTGCCTTCAAACCTCGAAAACAACGTTCTTTATAGAGCACACGATCTATGCAACTCGGCTCACATAGGCATGGGACGAATGGCGCAAAAGCTTAAGTAATTCCAAGTCCGTTCATACATATCGATCGTAGTATTAAGGCCGCTTTGGGTGCCTTCAAACCTCGAAAACAACGTTCTTTATAGAGCACACGATCTATGCAACTCGGCTCACATAGGCATGGGACGAATGGCGCAAAAGCTTAAGTAATTCCAAGTCTGTTCATACATATCGATCGTAGTATTAACCATATTTCTAAGTACCATTTCTTGTAACCTTTAAAGAAATTCACTTCAGATATCTACTGAGATCATCATTTATACCTTTGCCGTTCCAGAGGCGACTTTGACTGTCAACGGTTCGCAATTTAAATCGGGACAATACAATGCGTTCCTGACTGGTTTTGGCATCTCACATATTTGTACCGCGATATACTCAACCGTTCTGTCTTAGCAGCCATACGCGCGTACGTAAGTCAAGACCACATCAATTGGGATAAGCACCTAAGTGAGATTAGCGGGTCATTAAGGGCAAACTTACTACCTTTGCTTCAGTCAGAACTTGATATTAAATGGCAAAGATTACGACCTTCTTCGTAAGCTTGTCTTATTACAAGACGATGAAGCGATAAAATTTCCTAAATTTCTTCAATTCGCTAGACAAGAAGCCAAAGCAAAAATTGCAGACAGCCAAGACACCATTGTTCAAACTTACAACTTACGAAGTCGGTTACGAAGTACAGTTGAAATTGGTGAAACTGTTTTTGTTAGAAACTAGCGCCAGTTTTTATAAAATCAAAAATAATCATGAAAGTCAGCCCGGCATACAATGAAATAGCAAAAGAGAAAGACAAATCAATAGGTATATACCATCTTAAAGACATTTAAATTGGCAAATAGGCACATCTTCATTTCAGTTAACAGCTTTTCGGGATATGATTCTCCATCCATTAACTGTGGTTGTAGGGTACAAAAAACAGACGCACGCATAAGGATTCAGATTTTAGCTTTACGTCGGCACTCGACTCTCTCTCCCGACCGGCCACGATCTAGCCGCGGCGATCGAAAATCTGGCGAATACCAGTGTCAGCGACGAGACGACGAAAATATCATGTCTCTGCGCTTCCTACTCAGATTCTCAGATTCCTAAAAGCGAAGTCAACCACGTAGGCAAACTTCTGCGCGAGTTATGTAATATTCCAGTGCTGAGTTCCTTGGTTGGGTGTATTTCAATAATAAGTGGTATCGTTTTGGATGAAAAGAATAAACTGATTTGCTTGGTGTCCAGTATTAGACTGGATTTTATATTATTCAGCGGCGACCAAGTGACCGCCGCTGCCGAAAGTACATGGGACTTATATGTAACATATATACTAATACATAAATGTGAATTAGAATGCTCGAGTGCTGATGCAAACGCTGAGTCGGTGTCCCGTTTCCTGGTTCCATAGGAGTTGGGGTTTCCACCGAATTAGCTGCGTTGACAAATTGTGGGTAGAAGCAACGGCTGGCCAGTTGGGCCGGTCGTTGTTCTAAATTTAAACAATTGTTGAAGTTGCAACCAAATGGTTACGACATCGAAACCCAGGGTATCTCTGGGGGTTTCGATGGCGGAACAACGTGCCGTGCCTGTACGGTAACTCCTCCCCCCCTGGATTGAAGTGATGGCCAAAACGAAGGGGTGGTCATCACGAAACTTGTCTCGGGTAGTGCTGGGGTATAGGTGATCTTTCGCTTTTGAGCAATTAGTGTAAAGATGACAATTACTCCAATGATTAACAGTAAGTATAGGGTTCCGAAATTAGTCGTTGTAATTTTCTTCAAATATATTATGGAATTTTGTTCGTCGATTGTTTTCAGATTTAATTTTTGTAGACTTAGGTCTTCGATATTATCTGTGATATTTATCTTTACTATATTGGTCATTAAAAATTTCCATTCTGTTTTGTAAGGTCGGTAGTTCCTTGTCATATGGAATCCCGTTGATGCTGACCGAACAATTTCCAAATGTTAGCAAGGCTGAGCCCGTAATAAAGAATGTCTTAGAACAGTTTGATTCTATTGTTGTATTGGCCGTGTTAAAAATAAACACATGTGCCGGTTCGACTTCTGTAATCATTTCTATTTTCCCCACATCTCTTGTTTTACAGGATGCAGTTTCCAGGGAGAGGATACCGTTGAGACAATCCGATTTGAAGTCGCTAGCAGTCGATTCTACCTCGTTACATATATATAAGTGTTCAATATTGGTACATCTATCATTAAAGTATTTAATTTGTTCAGAATCGTGATAAGCCATATAATTGGGGATAATTAAAAATTTTGTTTGATCTATCGGTAATGGGACAACGTGTAGGAACTAATAACTGAGTTTGTTAAAAGTTGGTATTTATACCCGTTACTCGTAGAGTAAAAGGGTATATTGTATTCGTGCAAAAGTATGTAACAGGTAGAAGGAAGCGTTTCCGACCCTATAAAGTATATATATTCTTGTTCAGGATCACTAGCCGAGTCGATCTAGCCATGTCCGTCTGTCCGTCTATCCGTCTGTCCGTCTGTCCGTCTGTCTGTCTGTCCGTATGAACGCTGAGATCTCGGAAACTATAAAAGCTAGAAGACTGGCATTTTGCATGTAGATTTTAGGAGTTCCTACGCAGCGCAAGTTTGTTTCAAAACGATTTTAAAAATTTATATATTTCGGAAAAGTAAAAATGCAGTTTTATTGTGTTTATCAATACCTATCGAAATGTAGAAGAAATTTTTCAAATCGGACCATTTGTTAAAAAGTTATGCGTGATCAAAGTTTCTATCTCCATCTCCCTCGCACTCCTTTTACCTGAGTAACGGGTATCTGATAGTCGGGGCACCCGACTATAGCGTTCTCTCTTGTTTTATTCTAAACATGATCTTAATTCCTATCATGAATGTTTCTAATTCTAAAAGTTTAAAAATGTTGTCGTCTGACAATTCTATTATATCGCCGTCCTCTATCTTATTCCTAATAATATTCATTTCCTCTTGGGATATAATGAAAGTTGGTACAATCTTTAATTTTGAAAGTAAGATACTCTGTTCGATGTTAATAACATAATTGGATAGGACGTCGATATTTATACTTATTCTAGTTATATATTGTAGGACATGAATTAGTTTGTCTCCAGTTTGTATCGTTTTGTAATTATTTATAAAATTATTCATAATTTCTTGTTCTTTATTAATGTGATTTGTTATATTTTTGAATCTAGTGGTAATATCATTGTTAAAAATCGTCTGTTTGTTAATTTTATTCAAGAGTACCTTCTCGTTATCCGCCATAGCTTTGAAATTATTTTCGAATTTTTGGCCATCTGTCTCATCTAAATTCCCAGTTACTACTTTTATTATATGTCCTAAGCCATTTACTAATCCCCTTCTATGTCGCGTTTTGGGCAACAACGCGTTTACCCTAGTCTTTAATTGATTAATTTTTGTATCCAATATACCAATAGCCTCAACGGAATGTGAAATTCTTTTGAGCTCCTCTACCGCGTTTTTAAAATTATTGGTTGCATTGATAAATTCTTGCAAATCGATTTGATTAGTTAGTATCTTGTGAGATTGTATTATCTTTGCTTGGCCTAACTTAATTTTGATTAGAGAGTTGTTGTTATCCAATGGTAGAACATGCAAATTTTGTGCTACGATGATGGTGCACCTGCAAGGTTAATGGGAATTATATTATTTTATGGTTCTTTTAATATTCTTTTTTATTTTTGATTTGTGTAATTTCTGTCTTTTGGCGGAAATAAGTGTAATGTTCTTGTCCACTAGTACTCTTTGTTTTGAAAATCTAGGCGTTATTTTATTTCTTCTATTTTCCTTTCTGAATACAATGTCGTCTGCTTCTACTGGCAATGGAGCTGTTCTGTCTTTATTCAACTTATCGATTCTTTTGTTCATCTTTTCTTCTAGTTGAGTCATTATTTTGGGATATAACTCACTTTGAAATTCATTTAATTTTTGTAAAAAGTCATGTTCTGTGTTGAACTTTATGTCCCTATCAAAAATGTGTGTTCTCCCTGAGAATAACTCAAAAGGTGTATGTTTAGTCGCGGAGTATATTGAATTATTATAGGTTGTTAGTGTATCATCTAGCATCTCTTCATGGATACAGTCCAGTTTTTGCACCTTTCTGTTTTCGAGAATAATTCTATAAATCTCCGTTAGAGATGAGTGGAGTCTTTCAACTGGAGAATTACTTGATGATTGTTGGAAAGAAGTTATGTGGGTTGTAATGTCATATTGTGCACAGAAATCGACAAATATTTTACCAGAGAATTCCGCTCCTTGACCAAATAAATAAGGCCGAAAATATTTGGTTGCCCAAATAATTGCTAACATTTCTTTTTCTACTGTCGAATAGTTTGCTTCCCTGTCATTTAAAGTTCTACTAGCATAAGATACTGGTCGATCTGACCCTACATTACCTTGTGACAACACTGCACCTATTGCCACATTACTGGCATCCGTTGTCAGTATAAAAGGTTTCTTAAAATCTGGATACTTTAATAACGGATCATTACATAACAATGTTTTACAGACCTCAAATGCCTTCTTGAATTCTTCTGTGAGTTTGACTGTCGCTTTTCCTTTTAATTGTTGGGTCATGGGTTTAGTGATTTTCGCAAAATCCCTAATAAATTTTCTATAGTACCCTAATACTCCTAAGAAAGATTTGGGATTGGAAATGCCTTTATTGCTGCAATCTTTTTTGGATTCGGTCTGATTCCATTTTCCGTAACGATATGCCCTAAATACTCTATTTCTTTTCGCATAAATTCCGATTTGTCCGGCTGTATTCTTAAGTTTGCTAGTCTTAATCTTTGTAAGACTGCACTTAGGTCGGTAATATGCTCTTGCAGAGAGGCAGAAAATATGATAATGTCTAAGTAAATCAAACAACATTTTCCATTAAGATCGGGCAGGACGTTGTCCATGACTCTTTGAAAGGTCGCTGGGGCGTTAGTGAGCCCAAACGGCATTCTAATGAATTCATAATGTCCTCCCTCTGCCGTGAATGCTGTCTTAGGGATATCCTTATTTTCCATTTCAATCTGATGGTACCCACTGGCCAAATCTATTGCTGTAAAATATTTGGCTCGTCCTATTTTGTCCAACACCTCATTGATGTTTGGCATAGGGTACCTATCTTTAACTGTTTTTTCATTTAACTTTCGAAAATCAACTACCATTCTCCATTTCTTTGTATTTGTTGCGTCCAGTTTCTTTGATACTAGAAATACTGGAGCGCTCCACGGAGAGTGGCTATGTTTTATTATGTTTTGATCAAGCAGATTACCAATTTGTCGTTTAATTTCTGTACCCTCAGTGCGGCTAAACCGAAAAGGCCTACAAAATACTGGCTCTTCATCAGTGGTCTTAATTTCGTGTTTTACTTTGTTGGTAAATGATAGTTTATCCCCTTCCCGGAAAATTTGGCTTGTAAATTTCTTAAGCAGTTGGAGAAGTGGACTGGACCAACAGACCGCACGGCGTTGCCAGATGCGATTCGGCTGCTGCATGCTCAGCGGAGAAGGGCGTGGAAAGGAATAGCCGGCGCAGCTTGGTCGGCGGTAACCCTTTTGTAGTTTTTCGTTTTCTTTTTCACCGTATTTGAATAGTACAATAGTAAACATGTACTTGATTTCTAATAATAGTTTTAAATTTGCTCAAATAAGTGGAAAGCTTCTTTTGTAAGTAGGAAGTGCGTCGAAGTTAAGGTTGTAAACATCACACATATGCATATACGACATGTTCTAATCTGCCCCAAGGAATTAACGACAGCTTCATTGGGCCAAACAACGCTTCGATGGATTTTCCCTAAAAAGTTCCGCTTGTGAGTAAACTCGTGGAATAAATGAAAACTATGAAGTCTCTGTATAACGCAACGAAATGATCGTGTAATTTTCTTTCTGATCGGATCGTGGCCGGAACAACATAATTTCTCAGGGGTATTAAACAATTATCTGATGTCAGATAAGGGGTAATCTGTAAAACGGAAATGTGGGTAAAGAAACGGGGGCAAACAACGTCCAAGTCTCCCTAATCCTTGAACGTTTGAAGATCTGTTCCTCTTATGTTATGTTCTTCTTTTATGTTAGGTTTAGCTGAAGAACACACGCCATGCTCATCGGCATAGCGCAGAGCATGACCTATACTACCAGCCAGAGAACTGCAAGGGTGTCACTTTTTGCCACCTTACTCATACCCAATAAAATTTGTGTCCCGGTGCCACTCACACCCGGCTAAGCAAAGCAAAGACACACACTTATCAAAAATTTTATGTGTGCTATGTGTGCCGACATTCTTACGCTCTCGCTCATACAAGGTGCCGTTATTTTTTTGTGCTTGCACCCATTCATTTTTAAGCAACGCGTTCTAGTCGCACCTGCAATTAAAATGAATGATGGAAAAATCACAAGTAACAAAAAAGACAATGCGGGATTAATAGAAGTAGGCAAAACCCACAAGAATCACTTGAGTGTTTTTTAAACACCATGGTGCTTTTGCATGATTTGTTTTTTGCGTTCAAGTTCAGTGCATCGTTGAACTTGTTGCGGAGGCAAACATAATGACGGCGGAAATAATAAAAAATAAAATAGAGCGTGGCGATTACACCGTACCTCCAACTCACAAGGGCAAAAGTGTAATTTGGACAATATTATGGGAAATTATACAAGAAGACCAAACTGTCCTTGAAGGCTGGTTTTTTTTGCAATACATGCAGAAAAGTGCTAAAGTTTGTTGTTAACCAAAATTCAAATTTGTCAAGACACAAATGTTGTTTGTCTTTAAGACAACCCATTGAAGCTAAAAAGTTTCTAGCTTGGACAAAAAATTTGCTATAGAGAATTGCAGCGAATGGGTTGTTCAGGATTGTCGCCCGATTTCCGCAGTGAGCGGAAATGGATTTCGCAAACTGGCGAAATTCTTTATACAAATTGGTGCTGCTTATGGGGCGAACGTCGATATTGATGACCTACTGCCGGACGCAACGATATTAAGCCGAAATGCGGAAAAAGATGCGAAAGAAAAGCGGACAATGATCTCCAAGGAACTAAAAGAAGCAGTGGATAATGGAGGAGTATCGGCAACGATTGATATTTAGACAGATCAGTACGTCAACAGAAATTTTGTAGGTGTCACATTGCATTATTTAAAAGACCTAAAATTGTAAGACATTATTCTGGGCTTGAAATCGATGGACTTCGAAAAATCGACAGGTGAAAATATTTTTAACAAACTAAAAACTATTTTTGCACAATTTGATATTGAGGACATTGCCAATATTAAATTCAACACAGATAGGGGATCAAATATAAAGAGAGCATTGGTGCAAAATATACGATTGAATTGTAGTAGCCATTTACTTTCAAATGTTCTAGAAAAATCATTTGAAGAATCGTATGAGGTACAAGAAATTTTACACTATGTAAAAAAATCGTTAAGTATTTTAAAAAAGCAAATTTGCAACATCGGCTAAAACAACATTAAAAAACTTTTGCCCTACTCGATGGAATTCAAATTATACTATGCATTATTCAATAGTGGATAATTGGACAACAGTTTATCAAATATTAGGTGACTCGAAGGGAGGTCAAAAACTGATTAGCGTTAATATATGTACTTTAAGAATAATAGATTTTGTTTAGGTCAGTGGCCCACTGCATTGGCGCTGGTCACTGAGCTCTCCGAGCTTTCGCTCTCGCCCCTCTTGCGCTCCCTCGCTCGCCTCTCACAACGTCCGCGCTCCAGAGTGCGAACTTCGGGTTTCGCATCCGAACTCCTCGGACGGCCGCTGCCGATCTCCCGCTCTCGCTTGAACGGAGTAAAGCGGGCGGGAGCGCGGTTTTAGTTTTAAGTTTTAATTAGTCTCATGTATAACGCTGAATAAACAACACTGAAATATACCACGACGCCCCCGACTTCTCACTTTCGTCTGCCCTTTGCGTTTGCGCCGTGGGAATTTTTGTGATTCAAATTCGCTTCTTTTGTGGAAGGATCGCCCCCTACGAACATTTGGTCCATTCGAACCGGATAAGGATATCCATTCGACCAGCAGCTCCTGTGATTTCTTCCGCAAAAAAGATAAGTACGAGCATTTTCCGACTCCCTCTCGCTGCCGGCCTTTAGCAGTGGTTCGAACATTAAATTTCGTTCACACTGCAGTAAGATTTTTTTCGTGTCAACTCCACGTCCGAGTTTTCCCGACACAACGGCAGTCGAGAAATTTAACATTCCTTCAATTCCAAAAAATTTTCTATCCGTCTCCGCTTTGTGTGCGTCGCCATACTCCTTGCCGTTTTCCTTTCGTTCCCCGTTGTACATCAACTTGCCAACGGTCAAGGCATACATATGTGCATCCAGACATACACATACACGCGCGTGACAACTTGTGTACATAGTGCAGTGCAATTCTGCCTCCAAAAAATACGACAAAAAGTGAAATTGTGTGGTGGAAAATAAAAAGGCATAACTAATATCAGCCACTCGGTGTGAAGTAATTTCGGGAGTTTCCCTGTTCGCCGTACAATCCGCCGCTGTCGAGATTTTTTTTTGCCTTGTGTTTTTTTTTTCTCCACATAATTTTATTTGTTCCGTCACTTCAAATACAGTCCACTCTTCGACGCTCTACTGTACCGATATACACTTACACATAAACGCATGCCTGCCCATACCTACATAGAACTATTTTCTGCCTCCACATACAGGAACATACACATATCCATAAACGCATGCATGCCCATATCTACATAAATATATTTTCTGCCTCCACATACAGGAACATAAAATAAAATAAATTCAAATCCACACGGGTGCGACCGTGATTGTTTTTCTCCAAATTGCCGCAATTAATCGCCCCAACGGCTGTGTTATTATTGTTGCTGATTCTTTTCATCTGTTCCGTCATTTCAAATACAGTCCACTCTTCGACGCTCTACTGTACCGATACACACTTACACAAAAACGCATGCATGCCCATATCTACATAGAATTATTTTCTGCCTCCACTTACAGGAACATACACATATCCATAAACGCATGCATGCCCATATCTACATAAATATATTTTCTGCCTCCACATTCAGGAACATAAAATAAAATAAATTCAAATCCACACGGGTGCGACCGTGATTGTTTTTTCGCCAAATTGCCGCATTAACCACCGCAGCGGCCGTGTTGTTATTGTTGCTGTTTTTTTTTTCTCTCTCTCTACCGCGCCCTCATGCATGCACTGCTCTGCCGACCGGCGTAACCCAGTGAACGCTTCTCCCGAACCAAAGCCAAGGTTTTTTAATTCCACCATTCCGGCTCCGAAAAAAATAAGTATTTATAATTATAATTATTATTTAAATATACAAATTATTAATTCATAATTATAATTACTATTTAATTATAAATATTATTTAATTATTTCCGGCAAAGTAATTAATTTATTTAATGGATTAATTAATTTATTTTTTATTGCGGTTTTCCGGATTTTTTTTTGCAATCAAAGATATTTTCCAAATCCAAAAAAAAAAAATAAAAACCTTAATACAATCAAATTATTTGGCAACACTAACTAAGGGAAAAGTTAGAATAAAAAAACAGAAGTCAACAAAGGGAGTAACAAGATATACAAATATATAAACAATCAATACAGTTTCATCGATTTCCAAATATTTTCTTCCGATTCTTCCCGTTGTTTATGGCACTGTGCTTTCTACTCCGCACAAATTAACAGTGTGACCGTTCTCTGGGGCTTTCTTTTCTTTTGCGTGCGTTCATTGGCAGCGACGACCAACTCGTTGGCGACTCAGATCGCGCCGAGAGCTTAACGGTGAATATCCTCACGTTCTGAACGAGACGCTCCTTGCTCAGGTCAGTCGACAAGAGCTGATCCGCAAAGTTCGAGTCCAAGAATGCCCACGGGAGACGACAAGAAACCGAGGTCGATCCCATCTATCCGTTTGGACAGGTCCCAATCCGCGTCTCCGCGGCCGTCTCAATTAACACCAAAGGCGGCCATAGCCATTCCAAGGGCAAAAAGCGACGAGTCCGTCGAGACTATCTCCGGTCCCCCGTCAAGGCTTTCTCGGTCGGTGTCCAAGATGGCTCAAACTGCGATAGACATCGCCCTCAAAAAGTTTATTGCCACAACAGACCGGGTTAGCCAATTTCAAGCGGATATTCATACTCCGAGCGCCGCTGAACCAGAACGACTTTCCCCTGGCATGTGCCAAGTCCATCGGGACCAAATCCGGGCCTTGTGGGAAAAGGTGGAGAAGAGCTATGAAAGTTGCTCCGATCTTCTTTCCGCGTCCACCGACAGTACGGCCACCTCGACAGTGCTTGAATCCAAGTACAGTTACTGCTACTCCGTATATTCGAGATGTTTGGTCCAACTTCAGGATATAATAGACAAGGCCGCCTCCCAGCCCATTCAGGCTGCTGTCAGTGTTCCAACACCGCCGTCTACGGGCTGTCGTTTGCCACCAGTCGACACCGAAGTTTTCGCTGGTGATTACCTGCGGTGGCCCACCTTCAGAGATTTTTTTACCGCGATATACATACACAACTCGCGTCTTACACCGGTGGAGAAGTTGTTCCACCTATTATCCAAAACAAGTGGCGATGCGCACGCCATTGTTTCCACGCCATTGTTTCCCCGCTGACCAACGACGGGTTTATCTCCGCGTGGCGAAGCCTCACCGACCGCTTCGAAAATCGGCGGTTATTAGTCAATAGCCAGCTAAAAATCCTCTTCAACATCCAGGCAGTACCCCAAGAGTCCGGAGCCGCTCTGAAGGAGCTGCAAGGGACAATCCAAAGTTGCCTGACAGCCTTAGAGATGTCCTCTATTCAAGTCGAGACTTGGGATTGTCTCCTGGTTTACATGGTTTCCTTAAAGCTTCCCAAAATCACGCTTTCAATGTGGGAGCAATCCATTCACAACAAGGCTGAGATTCCAACATGGAATGAGTTAGACTCGTTCCTGACAGAGCGTCATCGCACTCTGGAGGCTATCGATGACATCAGGCCTAGCAGTTCGGGTCAGGTTCCGCCAAGGTCGACACCTGCGAGCGCCCCAGCGCGTAGGCTTAATTCTTACGAGGCCAGAGTGACTCCAGCCCCAAGAGGGTGCGATCTCTGCTCCAGAGAGAATCATCCTGTTCGCTTATGTCCGCGCTTCCTTGAGATGGATGTAAATGGTCGCTCCGACTACATTAAGAAAAAGCAGCTTTGCCTGAACTGTTTTGCACGAGGGCACTTGCAACGGGATTGCACTAGTGCCCATAGCTGCTTCACGTGCCACAGCCGTCATCACACCCTCCTGCACCGCGGTAATCCATTCGCGGTCGCTCCAAGTCCGTCTGCGCCATCCAGGTCTCGACACGCGCCTACTACAAGAGGCACGAGCCCCACAGAGGATCATTCTGATGTGCAAGTGTGCTTCGCTTCTGGCTCAAGAGCCGTCTTACTAGGCACAGCCCTCATTAACATTTGCCATTTAGGGTGCAATTTCCAGGCGCGTGCCCTAATCGACTCTGGTTCCGAGGCAACCTTTATTACGGAGAGACTTTTCAACCTCGTCAAACTTCCATTCAAGACTATCCAGGCCCAAGTCTCTGGTCTTAATCAAACCGTTGCCGCTCAGTCCACGAAACTCTGTCATTTTTCTATTCGATCGCTTTCCAGACCCGGGCTGCATTTAGAAACTTCAGCTTACGTTCTTCCACAGCTGGCCGGGAATCTGCCTTCGTATCCAGTCCCTCGAGATCTTCTTAAGGGAATTCCTGACATCCCCCTTGCAGATCTCAAGTTCTTCGAGAGCTCCCAAATCGATGTCTTGATAGGAGCCGATATTCTTCCGTCCATCCTCCTCGGCAACGCCAGGGCTAACATTTGCGGTTCACTTCTCGGCCAGGAAACCATTTTTGGATGGGTGTTGACTGGCCCCATATCTCCAGCGGCCCCCCGCAATTTGTCCGCCTTCTCCACTCGAGTTACCTGCGGACTCGACGACTCGTTGGATCATCTCCTTACCAAATTCTGGGAGGTGGAGGAAGTGCCCACACAGATAGTCCCAGAGTCTGATTCCGTCTGCGAACACAATTTTGTCCAGACTACAAGAAGGGACAATCGTGGCAAATACGTTGTGATGCTCCCCTTGCGCGATCCCGAGCATAATGGTTCCGAGCTCGCATCTTCACGATCCTTTGCTCTGGCTCAATTTCTGCGTAACGAGCAGCGCCTAAAAAAAGATCCTCCCCTGAAGGCCCGGTATGACTCTGTAATCCAAGAATACCTCGACTTAGGTCACATGGCCGAGGTCCCTTTGACGAGCAGTTCCGCCACGTACTACCTTCCACATCACGCCGTTCTTAAGCCCGAGAGCACAACCACTAAAGTGCGGGTGGTTTTCAACGCCTCTAGCCCTTCCGCAAACGGGACCAGTCTGAATGACATACTTTACGCGGGCCCGGTCTTACAATCCGACCTCACGATTCAAATCCTGAAGTGGCGGTACTTTAGGTTCGTTTTCAACGCCGACATCGAGAAGATGTATCGGCAAATTTGGGTAGACCCCCAGCATACTCCTTTGCAGCGCATTCTATTCCGCAATTCCGATGGGGAAATCCGCGACTACGAGTTGAAAACAGTCACCTTCTGGGTCAATTGTGCCCCGTTCCTAGCGATCCGTGTCCTGCAACAGCTCGCCGACGACGAAGAGTCGAGGTATCCGCAGGCGAGTCGGATTATCCGACAGTTCATGTACGTCGACGACGTACTCGCGGGGGCAGACTCCAAAACCGAAGCGCAAGCGGCTATCCGCGAGCTCCAGGAAGCCCTGGATTCAGCAGGATTCCCCCTTAGAAAATGGACATCCAATAGCAAGGCGATTTTGGCCAACATCCAGAGAGACCATCTCCTTCGCGCGGACTTCCTTGAAATCGACGCAGAGAGCACGGCTAAAACTCTCGGAGTGCGGTGGAAGGCGACGTCTGACGAGTTTTTCTTCATTCCGCCCGAATTGACCTTGTCTTCAACGTTCACAAAGCGTCAAGTCCTATCCCAAATCGCCAAACTATTTGATCCCGCGGGTTGGCTCGCCCCCTTCATAGTCCGGGCAAAGATGTTCATGCAGGACATTTGGCTCCAAAATCTAGGATGGGACGAGGCCCTCCCTCGAGATTTTTGCCAAAGATGGGTTGACTTCCTGGAAAATTACTCCGCTCTTGATCAGATCCACATTCCCCGATGAGTCGCTTTCCGACCACATTGGAAAATTGAGCATCATGGGTTCTGCGACGCCTCGCAGAAGGCATACGGCGCAGCCCTCTACGTCCGAGTTGAGGCTGGGTCCGCGGTAATGGTGAACTTGCTCACGGCAAAGACACGGGTGGCCCCGGTAAAAACGGTGTCACTCCCGCGGCTCGAGTTGTGCGGAGCTTTGTTATTGTCCGAAATGGCCAACGCCGTTCTTCCGAAGATGCCCGGGCAGGCGTCCGCCCTGCACTGTTGGACGGACTCTACGATTGTTCTCGCCTGGTTGCATAAGCCAGCGTGCCAATGGACAACGTTCGTGGCAAATCGTGTGACCAAGATTACCCAGCTTACCGAGGTGGAGAAATGGGCACACGTCCGCTCCGAGCATAACCCGGCAGATCTCGCTAGCCGGGGGGTGGCGCTTCAAGACCTTGCGGACAGCCAGTTGTGGTGGCATGGTCCTGCCTGGCTGCAGTGGCCTCGCTGCGAGTGGCCTACTCAAGGCTATGAACCTCCTGTGACTGAACTCGAGAAGCGAGCAGTCAAGGTCCATGTTGCGAAGGCCCCCCTGAAGACATTCTGGAGCGTTTTTCCACACTCGACAAGGAGTTGCGAGTCCTCGCTTACGCTCATCGGTTCATCCAGCGTTCGCGAAAACTCATGTGCTTAAGCCAGAAACGGCCAGTGCCAGCATCCAGCCTGGTCCAAAACCTGAACCCGTTCATTGATTCCCAAGGGCTCATGAGAGCATGCGGCCGAGTCACGGCTTCCGAACTTCTCCAGTATGATGAACGGCATCCTGTCATCCTTCCATACGACTGCCATCTGTCCCGACTCCTCGTCCATTTTACGCATCGTATAACGCTGCACGGTGGCAATCAGCTTATGATCCGTCTGATCCGTTCCAAGTTCTGGATCCCGAGGGTAAGGAATTTGGTCAAGTCCGTCATATATTCATGCAAGGTCTGCATCATCCACAAAAAAAGGTTGCAAACGCAACTGATGGGAGACTTACCCAAAGAACGAACGTCCTTCTCGCGCCCTTTCACATATACCGGTGTGGACTATGCCGGTCCCTTTGACATCAAAAACTACACGGGACGAGCCTGTCTCATTACGAAAGGGTATGTGCTGTGTTCGTGTGCTTCGCCACTAAGGCCATCCATTTAGAACCTACTTCCGACCTTACGACTGAGAAGTTTCTCGCCGCCTTCGCCCGTTTCGTGTCCCAAAGATAATGCCCCCGTCAAGTTCAGTCGGACAATGGCAAGACCTTTGTGGGTGCGGCTGCCTTACTCTCCCGCGAGTTTCTCTAAGCTCTCAAGGAAGCTGTGACAGGTGCCTATAGTCACCAGCAGCTGCTCTGGCAATTCATTCCTCCGGGAGCACCCCACATGGGAGGTTTGTGGGAAGCAGGTGTTAAGAGCTTCAAGACCCTGTTCTACAAGTCTACGGCGACGCGAAAATACACATTCGAAGAGCTGTCCACGCTTCTAGCTAGGATCGAAGCATGCCTGAATTCGCGTCCGCTCGCGCCGATGTCCGAAGACCCCACTGACCTGTTGGCACTTACGCCTGGGCACTTTCTTGTTAGAGGGCCCCTCCTCGCCATGGTCGAACCCGAGATAAAGGGGGACACCACATCTATTATAAACCGCTGGCAGCATCTGAAGGCTCTTCATCAACAATTTCGTCTGCGATGGAAAGAGGAGTACCTCAAGGAACTCCTTAAGCGGAATAAGTGGCGAACCCCTACAAGAAATCTCCGTGCCGGGGACATGGTGGTAGTCAAGGAAGACAACCTTCCGTCCAATGAGTGGCGATTAGGCAGAATCGCCGCGGTGTTTCCAGGAGCCGATGGCCATGTTCGTGTGGTCGACATCCGCACTGCACGGGGACTCATTAAGCGTCCCATAGCGAAGGTCGTCCTTCTTCCAATGGAAGAGTCCGTCTGCCCGCAATAAACAGTCGACCCTTCACTCCGGTGGTTCAATTCATCACTTCGATTCGTAGCGTCAATTAATAGTTCCAACCCGTAGTTCCAATTCACAGTTCTTATCACTACTGATCCAAATTTTTTATTTTGTCCTATTCCGAAAACCAGATCTCACACGATGTCTCCACGTCCGCGCAGCGCCATCGCTTTGGAGCACAGACGAACTCGAGGTATGCAATCCTACCGTTGCCGAGTCTGTAGCGGGATCCATCCACTTCGGAAGTGTCGTCGGTTCCTCCGTCTGAGTGCCGAGAAGAGGCTCCGGGCTGTCCTTGCCAACCGGTACTGCCACCGCTGTTTGGCCCACGAGCACTCCGACGGAGCGTGTCGGCGAGGTGATCGCTGCAAAACTTGCGGCCAGGATCACCACACTCTGCTTCATCTCTCGGAACCACCGATGGCATCACGGCAGTCCCGCCCGGCAGCACGCCGGTCGCAGAGATCCGCTGCCACTCCGCAACACTCCTCAGCCGCTCCTCGGCCCTCGTCCGCCACTCCACGGCATTCTACAGCCGCTCCTCGGCACTCGTCCGCCACTCCACGGCACTCATCTGACACTCCGCGGCAATTTTCTGCTACTCGGGGTGCCACGCAGCTTGCGGTCACCGCTCCGTCCTTAACGTCCCTCCTACAGCGGCACAGCGTCAACCTCCTACCGACGGCTTTGGTGCGTTTAGAGACCGGGAGTCGAGTCTTCGACACTGCGGCGCTCATCGACCCGTGTACGCCTATGAGCTGTATCGACGCTTCGCTACCGTCGAGTTTCCGCTTGCCGACCACCAACGTGGGAGGCGAACAGATTTGTTCGGCAACCGTGGGGTCCAAAATCGACAGCACTGTCCGGCTCGACACAAATTTTAAAATAGAGCCTCACGTGCGCATCCGCACTCCAATCCGGGAACTGAGCGACGCGGTAAGGACCCACTTTCGGGACATTACGCTGGCTGATGAGCGGTTTTATCTCCCCGCGACGATCTCCATCATCCTGGGCGCGGATATGTATCCGAGTGTGATGCGGCCGGGCTTCCTGAAAATTCAGGATGGATTGCCAGTGGCCCAGAGCACCGTGTTTGGGTGGGTCGTGTCCGGAGCCTGTCACCAGCCGTGAGAAGAGCAACCAGGCTATGTTGCAACCCGAGTAGTTGCAAGGGGGGCGGAATGTTTAGGTCAGTGGCCCACTGCATTGGCGCTGGTCACTGAGCTCTCCGAGCTTTCGCTCTCGCCCCTCTTGCGCTCCCTCGCTCGCCTCTCACAACGTCCGCGCTCCAGAGTGCGAACTTCGGGTTTCGCATCCGAACTCCTCGGACGGCCGCTGCCGATCTCCCGCTCTCGCTTGAACGGAGTAAAGCGGGCGGGAGCGCGGTTTTAGTTTTAAGTTTTAATTAGTCTCATGTATAACGCTGAATAAACAACACTGAAATATACCACGACGCCCCCGACTTCTCACTTTCGTCTGCCCTTTGCGTTTGCGCCGTGGGAATTTTTGTGATTCAAATTCGCTTCTTTTGTGGAAGGATCGCCCCCTACGAACAGATTTCAAGAGAATTTTTTAAGAATTACAAACGTTTAGTTCTTCATCTTTATGCATTGTTTTACCGTCTATTTCGAAAATAAAAACACTTTGCGAACCGAACGCTGAAGACATTTCACCAATATCCGTTCTGAAGGAAAGAATTTTAATTAATGTACATACGATTTGGAAAGAAAACTTAAGTATTTGGGACAAAGCTGGAATTTTTTATATCCACCTGCTGCAGTTATGGAACATGAGGACATAATACAAATAAAACATTTCTGTTATGAAAAAATGAATAATTTTATTTACAATACAAGCGAATTGTCCAGTAACAATAGTTTTTTGAGTACTGAATCAAGTCCAGCAAGTCCTATTTGTCAATTGGCAACTAACTCTAAAAACCAATTGTTTGTGCCGAAAAGACATTTTTTTTCACCTGGTATCGTTTTCAAAAAACTGTTAAAAAACGCCTTTGCAGGAAATAGATAGTTGCTGTACAGAGAGAGTTTCTTAAAGCGAAGACTTCGAGCCCATTGAATGATGGAAAAGCTAGGAAAACTGTTATCTTCTTTTATCTAAGTTAGCATTGCAGCTTCTTACTATACCATCGAGCAGTGCAGCGGCCGAGAGACTTTTTTCCTTAGCGGGCAATGTTATTTTTTATTTATTTATTTTTTTTTTTTTTTCGCGCGGAGTCCCACGGCCCACTTACCCGCCCAACCGACCGAGGGGCGCAACCGTGTATCGTACGGCACGATTCGCGATAAGATAGACGCGAGATAGGAAAAATAAAGGTAAAGGTCCGGGGAAAAAAGTAATAGTTAGATCAATCTTGTGCATTAATCGTTTTAGGAACGGCAGAGAGTCAATATTTGATATTACAGGAAAAAGTCTATTATAGTCAGAACATAATACTCTGAAAGGCTCATGCAAGGCATAGTTAGATCTACAATGATTTAAAGTTAGGGGAATATAATTTCTAGTTAATCTACTTGGCACAGAAAAGTTTAGCCGACTTAACAAGTCGGGGCAGTCAATATCACCATGTATAAGGTTATAAATAAAGATAGTACCAAGCATCGTTCTACGGTTGGCTAGGGATGGTAAATTAATCAAAAGAAGTCTATAATCAAAAGAAGTCAAAGTATTAAGTATTACAGAGAAAAGAAATAAATTAGGACATAAATCTGGATACTGGTCGATCTGACCCTACATTACCTTGTGACAACACTGCACCTATTGCCACATTACTGGCATCAGTTGTCAGTATAAAAGGTTTCTTAAAATCTGGATACTTTAATAACGGATCATTACATAACAATGTTTTACAGACCTCAAATGCCTTCTTGAATTCTTCTGTGAGTTTGACTGTCGCTTTTCCTTTTAATTGTTGGGTTATGGGTTTAGTGATTTTCGCAAAATCCCTAATAAATTTTCTATAGTACCCTAATAGTCCTAAGAAAGATTTGGGATTGGAAATGCCTTTATTGCTGCAATCTTTTTTGGATTCGGTCTGATTCCATTTTACGTAACGATATGCCCTAAATACTCTATTTCTTTTCGCATAAATTCCGATTTGTCCGGCTGTATTTTTAAGTTTGCTAGTCTTAATCTTTGTAAGACTGCACTTAGGTCGGTAATATGCTCTTGCAGAGAGGCAGAAAATATGATAATGTCTAAGTAAATCAAACAACATTTTCCATTAAGATTGGCCAGGACGTTGTCCATGACTCTTTGAAAGGTCGCTGGGTCGTTAGTGAGCCCAAACGGCATTCTAATGAATTCATAATGTCCTCCCTCTGCCGTGAATGCTGTCTTAGGGATATCCTTATTTTCCATTTCAATCTGATGGTATCCACTGGCCAAATCTATTGCTGTAAAATATTTGGCTCGTCCTATTTTGTCCAACACCTCATTGATGTTTGGCATAGGGTACCTATCTTTAACTTTTTTTTCATTTAACTTTCGAAAATCAACTACCATTCTTCATTTCTTTGTATTTGTTGCGTCCAGTTTCTTTGATACTAGAAATACTGGAGCGCTCCACGGAGAGTGGCTATGTTTTATTGTGTTTTGATCTAGCAGATTACCAATTTGTCGTTTAATTTCTGTACCCTCAGTGCGGCTAAACCGAAAAGGCCTACAAAATACTGGCTCTTCATCAGTAGTCTTAATTTCGTGTTTTA
The DNA here is from genome assembly GCA_018153365.1 of Drosophila fuyamai. Lineage (NCBI taxonomy): Eukaryota > Metazoa > Arthropoda > Insecta > Diptera > Drosophilidae > Drosophila > Drosophila fuyamai. Next base: position 57,991 of record JAECXW010000190.1, read on the forward strand.
CTTTGTTGGTAAATGATAGTTTATCCCCTTCCCGGAAAATTAGGCTTGTAAATTTCTTAAGGAGTTGGAGAAGTGGACTGGACCAACAGGCCGCACGGCGTTGCCAGATGCGATTCGGCTGCTGCATGCTCAGCGGAGAAGGGCGTGGAAAGGAGTAGCCGGCGCAGATTGGTCGGCGGTAACCCTTTTGTAGTTTTTCGTTTTCTTTTTCACCGTATTTGAATAGTACAATAGTAAACATGTACTTGATTTCTGATAAAAGTTTTGAATTTGCTCAAATAAGTGGAAAGCTTCTTTTGTAAGTAGGAAGTGCGTCGAAGTTAAGGTTGTAAACATCACACATATGCATATACGACATCATTGGGCCAAACAACGCTTCGATGGATTTTCCCTAAAAAGTTCCGCTTGTGAGTAAACTCGTGGAATAAATGAAAACTATGAAGTCTCTGTATAACGCAACGAAATGATCGTGTAATTTTCTTTCTGATCGGATCGTGGCCGGAACAACATAATTTCTCAGGGGTATTAAACAATAATTTGATGTCAGATAAGGGGTAATCTGTAAAACGGAAATGTGGGTAAAGAAACGGGGGCAAACAACGTCCAAGTCTCCCTAATCCTTGAACGTTTGAAGATCTGTTCCTCTTATGTTATGTTCTTGTTTTATGTTAGGTTTAGGTGAAGAACCCACGCCATGCTCATCGGCATAGCGCAGAGCATGACCTATACTACCAGCCAGAGAACTGCAAGGGTGTCACTTTTTGCCACCTTACTCATACCCAATAAAATTTGTGTCCCGGTGCCACTCACACCCGGCTAAGCAAAGCAAAGACACACACTTATCAAAAATTTTATGTGTGCTATGTGTGCCGACATTCTTACGCTCTCGCTCATACAAGGTGCCGTTATTTTTTTGTGCTTGCACCCATTCATTTTTAAGCAACGCGTTCTAGTCGCACCTGCAATTAAAATGAATGATGGAAAAATCACAAGTAACAAAAAAGACAATGCGGGATTAATAGAAGTAGGCAAAACCCACAAGAATCACTTGAGTGTTTTTTAAACACCATGGTGCTTGTGCATGATTTGTTCTTTGCGTTCAAGTTCAGTGCATCGTTGAACTTGTTGCGGAGGCAAACATAATGACGGCGGAAATAATAAAAAATAAAATAGAACGTGGCGATTACACCGTACCTCCAACTCACAAGGGCCAAAGTGTAATTTGGACAATATTATGGGAAATTATACAAGAAGACCAAACTGTCCTTGAAGGCTGGTTTTTTTTGCAATACATGCAGAAAAGTGCTAAAGTTTGTTGTTAACCAAAATTCAAATTTGTCAAGACACAAATGTTGTTTGTCTTTAAGACAACCCATTGAAGCAAAAAAGTTTCTAGCTTGGACAACAAATTTGCTATAGAGAATTGCAGCGAATGGGTTGTTCAGGATTGTCGCCCGATTTCCGCAGTGAGCGGAAATGGATTTCGCAAACTGGCGAAATTCTTTATACAAATTGGTGCTGCTTATGGGGCGAACGTCGATATTGATGACCTACTGCCGGACGCAACGATATTAAGCCGAAATGCGGAAAAAGATGCGAAAGAAAAGCGGACAATGATCTCCAAGGAACTAAAAGAAGCAGTGGATAATGGAGGAGTATCGGCAACGATTGATATTTAGACAGATCAGTACGTCAACAGAAATTTTGTAGGTGTCACATTGCATTATTTAAAAGACCTAAAATTGTAAGACATTATTCTGGGCTTGAAATCGATGGACTTCGAAAAATCGACAGGTGAAAATATTTTTAACAAACTAAAAACTATTTTTGCACAATTTTATATTGAGGACATTGCCAATATTAAATTCAACACAGATAGGGGATCAAATATAAAGGGAGCATTGGTGCAAAATATACGATTGAATTGTAGTAGCCATTTACTTTCAAATGTTCTAGAAAAATCGTTTGAAGAATCGTATGAGGTACAAGAAATTTTACACTATGTAAAAAAATCGTTAAGTATTTTAAAAAAGCAAATTTGCAACATCGGCTAAAACAACATTAAAAAAACTTTTGCCCTACTCGATGGAATTCAAATTATACTTTGCTTAATTCAATAGTGGATAATTGGACAACAGTTTATCAAATATTAGGTGACTCGAAGGGAGGTCAAAAACTGATTAGCGTTAATATATGTACTTTAAGAATAATAGATTTCAAGAGATTTTTTTAAGAATTACAAACGTTTAGTTCTTCATCTTTATGCATTGTTTTACCGTCTATTTCGAAAATAAAAACACTTTGCGAACCGAACGCTGAAGACATTTCACCAATATCCGTTCTGACGGAAAGAATTTTAATTAATGTACATACGATTTGGAAAGAAAACTTAAGTATTTTGCACTAAGCTGGAATTTTTTATATCCACCTGCTGCAGTTATGGAACATGAGGACATAATACAAATAAAACATTTCTGTTATGAAAAAATGAATAATTATATTTACAATACAAGCGAATTGTCCAGTAACAATAGTTTTTTGAGTACTGAATCAAGTCCAGCAAGTCCTATTTGTCAATTGGCAACTAACTCTAAAAACCAATTGTTTGTGCCGAAAAGACAATTTTTTTACCTGGTATCTTTTTCAAAAAACTGTTATAAAACGCCTTTGGAGGAAATAGATAGTTACTGTACAGAGAGAGTTTCTTTAAGCGAAGACTTCGAGCCCATTGAATGATGGAAAAGCTAGGAAAACTGTTATCTTCTTTTATCTAAGCTAGCATTGCAGCTTCTTACTATACCATCGAGCAGTGCAGCGGCCGAGAGACTTTTTTCCTTAGCGGGCAATGTTATTTTTTATTTATTTTTTTTTTTTTCGCGCGGAGTCCCACGGCCCACTTACCCGCCCAACCGACCGAGGGGCGCAACCGTGTATCGTACGGCACGATTCGCGATAAGATAGACGCGAGATAGGAAAAATAAAGGTAAAGGTCCGGGGAAAAAAGTAATAGTTAGATCAATCTTGTGCCAATGAAGCAAGTATTAATCGTTTTAGGAACGGCAGAGAGTCAAGATTTGATATTACAGGAAAAAGTCTATTATAGTCAGAACATAATACTCTGAAAGGTTCATGCAAGGCATAGTTAGATCTACAATGATTTAAAGTTAGGGGAATATAATTTCTAGTTAATCTACTTGGCACAGAAAAGTTTAGCCGACTTAACAAGTCGGGGCAGTCAATATCACCATGTATAAGGTTATAAATAAAGATAGTACCAAGCATCGTTCTACGGTTGGCTAGGAATGGTAAATTAATCAAAAGAAGTTTATAATCAAAAGAAGTCAAAGTATTAAGTATTACAGAGAAAAGAAATAAATTAGGACATAAATCTGTTGATAATTTACTTTTTCTCCATTCGTATTATAATAAATTTAAATAAAAATAAATTTTAATAGAACGTCTTGAAGAAAAAACAACTCAAGCGAAGGCTCGCAAAAAAGAAACCCTAACACTCAACACACTCAATACAATATTTGCCTCCATTATTAGGTTTTTCTTTTCACCACTCCTTCTTGCGACGCTAACGCGCTGGCGTGCGCGTGTTCAAAAAAACTCTATATTGATGCTTGGTGCGGCACACACTTATGCATTATTGCGAGGGTGGCACTTATACTCAGTTGTCCGGTAGCAAAGTACACCAGGGTGCCAGAATCACCCTTCATTTACCCGGTGCACCTTGAGTGCCCGCGGACTCATGCAGTTCTCTTCTACCAGCATACAATGGAGGGACTTGAGAACTATTAGTTTTCGAGTTGAACGCTACATAGTAGCCGTCTGTGGCGCCCAACGTGGTCTCAATCGTTCAGGTCGGTAGATGTATAGTACAAAATTCCCGGGAAAATTGCTCTTTAACACCATCAAGTAATTTTTAGTTCTTTTTTTAAGGTAAAGGCCAGCGCGGGCGTAAATCCGTCTGTCTGTCCGTCTGGCTGTCCGTCTGTCTGTCTGTCCGTTTGTCTGTCTGTCTGTCCGTCTGTCTGTCCGTCTGTCTGTCCGTCCGTCTGTCTGTCCGTCTGGCTGTCCGTCTGTCTGTCTGCCTGTCTGTCTGTCTGTCCGTCTGTCTGTCCGTCTGTCTGTCTGCCTGTCTGTCTGTCTGTCCGTCTGTCTGTCCGTCTGTCTGTCCGTCTGTCTGACCGTCTGTCTGACCGTCTGTATGACCGTCTGTCTGTCCATCTGTCTGTCCGTAACGTGCATACAGTCTGCAAATTGGTCGTCGCAACTAGCACCTGTAACCAGTGGGACTGCAACAATACTTCTTTACGAAAATCCTCAGGTAACGCCGTGTCGGTCTGTAAGCGCTGAATAACTTTCACATTTACCAACCGATATATTGCATCATATATGTTTTTGGAACGTCACACCGAATTTTTTTGAACACATATGAGATCGTCAATATGCCGTTTATCAGAGACCAAGACGTTCTAATGAACTGGCTGAAACAGTCTCAGGACCCAACAGTGTCGTATCGTCGCCCCGGTGTCAAAAAGAGGCGACATTGACTGGCCACCCAGATCACCTGATTTAACCCGCCCGGACTTTTTTGTGGGGTTATCAAAAAATCAAGGCTTACGCTAACTAGCCTCAAACTGCAGACGAGCCTGAGGCAACCATTCGTGCTGAAATCAACGCTATAAGTCTTGAGATGCTCGGAAACGTAATGGGAAAGGAAAACAAAGGAGTCATTTTGAAATTGGAGATTATATCACAACCAAACAAACGGACGTTTTCTAGGTTTCGCCGAATGGTATAGACGGTTCGTGGAGAACTACGAGCTTTAACTGATTAGTTGAAAAAAAAACAATCGTTTTGAGTGGACAGAAGATGCAGAATAGACTTTTAACCGGTTTAAGAACAGTCGACGTACGCCTGATTTCTCAAAGCAGTTCATTATTCTCTACGACATCAGTCTGCACGGCATCGGTTGTGTGTTAGCGCAAGCAGATGAAAAAGGGTCCGAGCTCCCCATCAGAACTATTCGGTAACCGAATTGGAATGTTTAGCTGTGATTAGAGAAATCAACAAAATCAGGGCGTATATCGAGGGGCAGGACTTCTTAGTAATTGCAGACTACGCGTCATTGAAGTTGCTAATGAAGCAGAAAGACTTATCGGGGAGGTTAGCCAGATTGTTAATCCGCTTGTAACGGTTTTTATTTGAGATTAAACACCGAGAAGGGATTCAGAATGTCGTAGCCGATACGCTTTCTGGGAAAGACAAACTAATAGTCAGTGAGATTTAAGTTCTTGGCCCTAGACATGTCCTCGAAGCATTTTAATTCGCAAGAGTATTTGGATTTGATTTGAAGAATACAAGATGAACAGTTGCGATTGACAGACTTCCGTGTGGATAATGGGTATATCTATAAGCGACTAGAAGGCGATGACGGTTTTTCATGGAAGCTTTGGGTGCCTTCAAACCTCGAAAACAACGTTCTATATAGAGCACACGATCTATGCAACTCGGCTCACATAGGCATGGGACGAATGGCGCAAAAGCTTAATTAATTCCAAGTCCGTTCATACATATCGATCGTAGTATTAAGGCCGCCCATGGGCAGACCGAAGACATCAGACAGACCTTTTCACAAGGGCCATATCCGTGGTCAAAAGAAGGTAATATCGGGTTATTGATTATATTTAACCACATTTCTAAGTACCATTTCTTGTAACCTTTAAAGAAATTCACTTCAGATATCATCATTTACACCTTTGCCGTTCCAGAGGCGACTTTGACTGACAACGGTTCGCAATTTAAATCGGGACAATACAATGCGTTCCTGACTGGTTTTGGCATCTCACATATTTGTACCGCGATATACTCCCCTCAGGCTAACGCCAGTGAGAGGCTCAACCGTTCTGTCTTAGCAGCCGTACGCGCGTACGTAAGTCAAGACCACATCAATTGGGATAAGCACCTAAGTGAGATTAGCGGGTCATTAAGGGCAAACTTACTACCTTTGCTTCAGTCAGAACTTGATATTAAATGGCAAAGATTACGACCTTCTTCGTAAGCTTGTCTTATTACAAGACGATGAAGCGATAAAATTTCCTGAATTTCTTCAATTCGCTAGACAAGAAGCCAAAGCAAAAATTGCAGACAGCCAAGACACCATTGTTCAAACTTACAACTTACGAAGTCGGTTACGAAGTACAGTTGAAATTGGTGAAACTGTTTTTGTTAGAAACTAGCGCCAGTTTTTATAAAATCAAAAATAATCATGAAAGTCAGCCCGGCATACAATGAAATAGCAAAAGAGAAAGACAAATCAATAGGTATATACCATCTTAAAGACATTTAAATTGGCAAATAGGCACATCTTCATTTCAGTTAACAGCTTTTCGGGATATGATTCTCCATCCATTAACTGTGGTTGTAGGGTACAAAAAACAGACGCACGCATAAGGATTCAGATTTTAGCTTTATGTCGGCTCTCGACTCTCTCTCCCGACCGGCCACGATCTAGCCGCGGCGACCGAAAATCTGGCGAATACCAGTGTGAGCGACGAGACGACGAAAATATCATGTCTCTGCGCTTCCTACTCAGATTCTCAGATTCCTAAAAGCGAAGTCAACCACGTAGGCAAACTTCTGCGCGAGTTATGTAATATTCCAGTGCTCAGTTCCTTGGTTGGGTGTATTTCAATAATAAGTGGGATCGTTTTGGATGAAAAGAATAAACTGATTTGCTTGGAGTCCAGTATAAGACTGGATTCTATATTATTCAGCGGCGACCAAGTGACCGCCGCTGCCGAAAGTACATGGGACTTATATGTAACATATATACTAATACATAAATGTGAATTAAAATGCTCGAGTGCTGCTGCAAACGCTGAGTCGGTGTCCCGTTTCCTGGTTCCATAGGAGTTGGGGTTTCCACCGAATTAGCTGCGTTGACAAATGTGGGTAGAAGCAACGGCTGGCCAGTTGGGCCGGTCGTTGTTCTAAATTTAAACAATTGTTGAAGTTGCAACAATTTAGTTTACTACATCGAAACCCAGGGTATCTCTGGGGGGTTTCGATGGCGGAACAACGTGCCGTGCCTGTACGGTAACTCCTCCCCCCCTGGATTCAAGTGATGGCCAAAACGAAGGGGTGGTCATCACGAAACTTGTCTCGGGTAGTGCTGGGGTATAGGTGATCTTTCGCTTTTGAGCAATTAGTGTAAAGATGACAATTACTCCAATGATTAACAGTAAGTATAGGGTTCCGAAATTAGTCGTTGTAATTTTCTTCAAATATATTATGGAATTTTGTTCGTCGATTGTTTTCAGATTTAATTTTTGTAGACTTAGGTCTTCGATATTATCTGTGATATTTATCTTTACTATATTGGTCATTCGTAGTATTAAGGCCGCCCATGGGCAGACCAAAGACATCAGACAGACCTTTTCACAAGGGCCATATCCGTGGTCAAAAGAAGGTAATATCGGGTTATTGATTATATATAACCACATTTCTAAGTACCATTTCTTGTAACCTTTAAAGAAATTCACTTCAGATATCATCATTTACACCTTTGCCGTTCCAGAGGCGACTTTGACTGACAACGGTTCGCAATTTAAATCGGGACAATACAATGCGTTCCTGACTGGTTTTGGCATCTCACATATTTGTACCGCGATATACTCCCCTCAGGCTAACGCCAGTGAGAGGCTCAACCGTTCTGTCTTAGCAGCCGTACGCGCGTACGTAAGTCAAGACCACATCAATTGGGATAAGCACCTAAGTGAGATTAGCGGGTCATTAAGGGCAAACTTACTACCTTTGCTTCAGTCAGAACTTGATATTAAATGGCAAAGATTACGACCTTCTTCGTAAGCTTGTCTTATTACAAGACGATAAAGCGATAAAATTTCCTAAATTTCTTCAATTCGCTAGACAAGAAGCCAAAGCAAAAATTGCAGACAGCCAAGACACCATTGTTCAAACTTACAACTTACGAAGTCGGTTACGAAGTACAGTTGAAATTGGTGAAACTGTTTTTGTTAGAAACTAGCGCCAGTTTTTATAAAATCAAAAATAATCATGAAAGTCAGCCCGGCATACAATGAAATAGCAAAAGAGAAAGACAAATCAATAGGTATATACCATCTTAAAGACATTTAAATTGGCAAATAGGCACATCTTCATTTCAGTTAACAGCTTTTCGGGATATGATTCTCCATCCATTAACTGTGGTTGTAGGGTACAAAAAACAGACGCACGCATAAGGATTCAGATTTTAGCTTTACGTCGGCTCCCGACTCTCTCTCCCGACCGCCCACGATCTAGCCGCGGCGACCGAAAATCTGGCGAATACCAGTGTCAGCGACGAGATGACGAAAATATCATGTCTCTGTGCTTCCTACTCAGATTCTCAGATTCCTAAAAGCGAAGTCAACCCCGTAAGCAAACTTCTGCGCGAGTTATGTAATATTCCAGTGCTGAGTTCCTTGGTTGGGTGTATTTCAATAATAAGTGGGATCGTTTTGGATAAAAAGAATAAACTGATTTGCTTGGTGTCCAGTATTAGACTGGATTCTATATTATTCAGCGGCGACCAAGTGACCGCCGCTGCCGAAAGTACATGGGACTTATATGTAACATATATACTAATACATAAATGTGAATTGGAATGCTCGAGTGCTGATGCAAACGCTGAGTCGGTGTCCCGTTTCCTGGTTCCATAGGAGTTGGGGTTTCCACCGAATTAGCTGCGTTGACAAATGTGGGTAGAAGCAACGGCTGGCCAGTTGGGCCAGTCGTTGTTCTAAATTTAAAAAATTGTTGAAGTTGCAACAATTTAGTTTACGACATCGAAACCCAGGGTATCTCTGGGGTGTTTCGATGGCGGAACAACGTGCCGTGCCTGTACGGTAGCTCCTCCCCCCCTGGATTCAAGTGATGGCCAAAACGAAGGGGTGGTCATCACGAAACTGGTCTCGGGTAGTGCTGGGGTATAGGTGATTTTTCGCTTTTGAGCAATTAGTGTAAAGATGACAATTACTCCAATGATTAACAGTAAGTATAGGGTTCCGAAATGAGTCGTTGTAATTTTCTTCAAATATATTATGGAATTTTGTTCGTCGATTGTTTTCAGATTTAATTTTTGTAGACTTAGGTCTTCGATATTATCTGTGATATTTATCTTTACTATATTGGTCATTAAAATTTCCATTCTGTTTTGTAAGGTCGGTAGTTCCTTGTCATATGGAATCCCGTTGATACTGACCGAACAATTTCCAAATGTTAGCAAGGCTGAGCCCGTTATAAAGAATGTCTTAGAACAGTTTGATTCTATTGTTGTATTGGCCGTGTTAAAAATAAACACATGTGCCGGTTCGACTTCTGTAATCATTTCTATTTTCCCCACATCTCTTGTTTTACAGGATGCAGTTTCCAGGGAGAGGATACCGTTGAGACAATCCGATTTGAAGTCGCTAGCAGTCGATTCTACCTCGTTACATATATATAAGTGTTCAATATTGGTACATCTATCATTAAAGTATTTAATTTGTTCAGAATCGTGATAAGCCATATAATTGGGGATAATTAAAAATTTTGTTTGATCTATCGGTAATGGGACAATGTGTAGGAACTAATAACTGAGTTTGTTAAAAATTGGTATTTTTATTCTAAACATGATCTTAATTCCTATCATGAATGTTTCTAATTCTAAAAGTTTAAAAATGTTGTCGTCTGACAATTCTATTATATCGCCGTCCTCTATCTCATTCCTAATAACATTCATTTCCTCTTGGGATATAATGAAAGTTGGTACAATCTTTAATTTTGAAAGTAAGATACTCTGTTCGATGTTAATAACATAATTGGGTAGGACGTCGATATTTATACTTATTCTAGTTATATATTGTAGGACATGAATTAGTTTGTCTCCAGTTTTTATCGTTTTGTATATAGTGTTCTTGTAATTATTTATAAAATTATTAATAATTTCTTGTTCTTTATTAATGTGATTTGTTATATTTTTGAATCTAGTGGTAATATCATTGTTAAAAATCGTCTGTTTGTTAATTTTATTCAAGAGTACCTTCTCGTTATCCGCCATAGCTTTGAAATTATTTTCGAATTTTTGGCCATCTGTCTCATCTAAATTCCCAGTTACTACTTTTATTATATGTCCTAAGCCATTTACTAATCCCCTTCTATGTCGCGTTTTGGGCAACAACGCGTTTACCCTAGTCTTTAATTGATTAATTTTTGTATCCAATATACCAATAGCCTCAACGGAATGTGAAATTCTTTTGAGCTCCTCTACCGCGTTTTTAAAATTATTGGTTGCATTGATAAATTCTTGCAAATCGATTTGATTAGTTAGTATCTTGTGAGATTGTATTATCTTTGCTTGGCCTAACTTAATTTTGATTAGAGAGTTGTTGTTATCCAATGGTAGAACATGCAAATTTTGTGCTACGATGATGGTGCACCTGCAAGGTTAATGGGAATTATATTATTTTATGGTTCTTTTAATATTCTTTTTATTTTTGATTTGTGTAATTTCTGTCTTTTGGCGGAAATAAGTGTAATGTTCTTGTCCACTAGTACTCTTTGTTTTGAAAATCTAGGCGTTATTTTATTTCTTCTATTTTCCTTTCTGAATATAATGTCGTCTGCTTCTACTGGCAATGGAGCTGTTCTGTCTTTATTCAACTTATCGATTCTTTTGTTCATCTTTTCTTCTAGTTAAGTCATTATTTTGGGATATAACTCACTTTGAAATTCATTTAATTTTTGTAAAAAGTCATGTTCTGTGTTGAACTTTATGTCCCTATCAAAAATGTGTTTTCTCCCTGAGAATAACTCAAAAGGTGTATGTTTAGTCGCGGAGTGTATTGAATTATTATAGGTTGTTAGTGTATCATCTAGCATCTCTTCATGGATACAGTCCAGTTTTTGCACCTTTCTGTTTTCGAGAATAATTCTATAAATCTCCGTTAGAGATGAGTGGAGTCTTTCAACTGGAGAATTACTTGATGATTGTTGGAAAGAAGTTATGTGGGTTGTAATGTCATATTGTGCACAGAAATCGACAAATATTTTACCAGAGAATTCCGCTCCTTGACCAAATAAATAAGGCCGAAAATATTTGGTTGCCCAAATAATTGCTAACATTTCTTTTTCTACTGTCGAATAGTTTGCTTCTCTGTCATTTAAAGTTCTACTAGCATAAGATACTGGTCGATCTGACCCTACATTACCTTGTGACAACACTGCACCTATTGCCACATTACTGGCATCCGTTGTCAGTATAAAAGGTTTCTTAAAATCTGGATACTTTAATAACGGATCATTACATAACAATGTTTTACAGACCTCAAATGCCTTCTTGAATTCTTCTGTGAGTTTGACTGTCGCTTTTCCTTTTAATTGTTGGGTCATGGGTTTAGTGATTTTCGCAAAATCCCTAATAAATTTTATATAGTACCCTAATAGTAATAAGAAAGATTTGGGATTGGAAATGCCTTTATTGCTGCAATCTTTTTTGGATTCGGTCTGATTCCATTTTCCGTAATGATATGCCCTAAATACTCTATTTTTTTTCGCATCAATTCCGATTTGTCCGGCTGTATTCTTAAGTTTGCTAGTCTTAATCTTTGTAAGACTGCACTTAGGTAATATGCTCTTGCAGAGAGGCAGAAAATATGATAATGTCTAAGTAAATCAAACAACATTTTCCATTAAGATCGGCCAGGACGTTGTCCATGACTCTTTGAAAGGTCGCTGGGGCGTTAGTGAGCCCAAATGGCATTCTAATAAATTCATAATGTCCTCCCTCTGCCGTGAATGATGTCTTAGGGATATCCTTATTTTCCATTTCAATCTGATGGTACCCACTGGCCAAATCTATTGCTGTAAAATATTTGGCTCGTCCTATTTTGTCCAACACCTCATTGATGTTTGGCATAGGGTACCTATCTTTAACTGTTTTTTCATTTAACTTTCGAAAATCAACTACCATTCTCCATTTCTTTGTATTTGTTGCGTCCAGTTTCTTTGATACTAGAAATACTGGAGCGCTCCACGGAGAGTGGCTATGTTTTATTATGTTTTGATCTAGCAGATTACCAATTTGTCGTTTAATTTCTGTACCCTCAGTGCGGCTAAACCGAAAAGGCCTACAAAATACTGGCTCTTCATCAGTGGTCTTAATTTCGTGTTTTACTTTGTTGGTAAATGATAGTTTATCCCTTTCCCGGAAAATTAGGCTTGTAAATTTCTTAAGCAGTTGGAGAAGTGGACTGGACCAACAGGCCGCACGGCGCTGCCAGATGCGATTCGGCTGCTGCATGCTCAGCGGAGAAGGGCGTGGAAAGGAGTAGCCGGCGCAGCTTGGTCGGCGGTAACCCTTTTGTAGTTTTTCGTTTTCTTTTTCACCGTATTTGAATAGTACAATAGTAAACATGTACTTGATTTCTAATAATAGTTTTGAATTTGCTCAAATAAGTGGAAAGCTTCTTTTGTAAGTAGGAAGTGCGTCGAAGTTAAGGTTGTAAACATCACACATATGCATATACGACATGTTCTAATCTGCCCCAAGGAATTAACGACAGCTTCATTGGGCCAAACAACGCTTCGATGGATTTTCCCTAAAAAGTTCCGCTTGTGAGTAAACTCGTGGAATAAATGAAAACTATGAAGTCTCTGTATAACGCAACGAAATGATCGTGTAATTTTCTTTCTGATCGGATCGTGGCCGGAACAACATAATTTCTCAGGGGTATTAAACAATTATCTGATGTCAGATAAGGGGTAATCTGTAAAACGGAAATGTGGGTAAAGAAACGGGGGCAAACAACGTCCAAGTCTCCCTAATCCATGAACGTTTGAAGATCTGTTCCTCTTATGTTATGTTCTTCGTTTATGTTAGGTTTAGCTGAAGAACCCACGCCATGCTCATCGGCATAGCGCAGAGCATGACCTATACTACCAGCCAGAGAACTGCAAGGGTGTCACTTTTTGCCACCTTACTCATACCCAATAAAATTTGTGTCCCGGTGCCACTCACACCCGGCTAAGCAAAGCAAAGACACACACTTATCAAAAATTTTATGTGTGCTATGTGTGCCGACATTCTTACGCTCTCGCTCATACAAGGTGCCGTTATTTTTTTGTGCTTGCACCCATTCATTTTTAAGCAACGCGTTCTAGTCGCACCTGCAATTAAAATGAATGATGGAAAAATCACAAGTAACAAAAAAGACAATGCGGGATTAATAGAAGTAGGCAAAACCCACAAGAATCACTTGAGTGTTTTTTAAACACCATGGTGCTTGTGCATGATTTGTTCTTTGCGTTCAAGTTCAGTGCATCGTTGAACTTGTTGCGGAGGCAAACATAATGACGGCGGAAATAATAAAAAATAAAATAGAACGTGGCGATTACACCGTACCTCCAACTCACAAGGGCCAAAGTGTAATTTGGACAATATTATGGGAAATTATACAAGAAGACCAAACTGTCCTTGAAGGCTGGTTTTTTTGCAATACATGCAGAAAAGTGCTAAAGTTTGTTGTTAACCAAAATTCAAATTTTTCAAGACACAAATGTTGTTTGTCTTTAAGACAACCCATTGAAGCAAAAAAGTTTCTAGCTTGGACAACAAATTTGCTATAGAGAATTGCAGCGAATGGGTTGTTCAGGATTGTCGCCCGATTTCCGCAGTGAGCGGAAATGGATTTCGCAAACTGGCGAAATTCTTTATACAAATTGGTGCTGCTTATGGGGCGAACGTCGATATTGATGACCTACTGCCGGACGCAACGATATTAGGCCGAAATGCGGAAAAAGATGCGAAAGAAAAGCGGACAATGATCTCCAAGGAACTAAAAGAAGCAGTGGATAATGGAGGAGTATCGGCAACGATTGATATTTAGACAGATCAGTACGTCAACATAAATTTTGTAGGTGTCACATTGCATTATTTAAAAGACCTAAAATTGTAAGACATTATTCTGGGCTTGAAATCGATGGACTTCGAAAAATCGACAGGTGAAAATATTTTTAACAAACTAAAAACTATTTTTGCACAATTTGATATTGAGGACATTGCCAATATTAAATTCAACACAGATAGGGGATCAAATATAAAGGGAGCATTGGTGCAAAATATACGATTGAATTGTAGTAGCCATTTACTTTCAAATGTTCTAGAAAAATCGTTTGAAGAATCGTATGAGGTACAAGAAATTTTACACTATGTAAAAAAATCGTTAAGTATTTTAAAAAAGCAAATTTGCAACATCGGCTAAAACAACATTAAAAAAACTTTTGCCCTACTCGATGGAATTCAAATTATACTATGCTTAATTCAATAGTGGATAATTCGACAACAGTTAATAAAATATTAGGTGACTCGAAGGGAGGTCAAAAACTGATTAGCGTTAATATATGTACTTTAAGAATAATAGATTTCAAGAGAATTTTTTAAGAATTACAAACGTGCAGTTCTTCATCTTTATGCATTGTTTTACCGTCTATTTCGAAAATAAAAACACTTTGCGAACCGAACGCTGAAGACATTTCACCAATATCCGTTCTGAAGGAAAGAATTTTAATTAATGTACATACGATTTGGAAAGAAAACTTAAGTATTTGGCACAAAGCTGGAATTTTTTATATCCACCTGCTGCAGTTATGGAACATGAGGACATAATACAAATAAAACATTTCTGTTATGAAAAAATGAATAATTATATTTACAATACAAGCGAATTGTCCAGTAACAATAGTTTTTTGAGTACTGAATCAAGTCCAGCAAGTCCTATTTGTCAATTGGCAACTAACTCTAAAAACCAATTGTTTGTGCCGAAAAGACAATTTTTTTACCTGGTATCTTTTTCAAAAAACTGTTATAAAACGCCTTTGGAGGAAATAGATAGTTACTGTACAGAGAGAGTTTCTTTAAGCGAAGACTTCGAGCCCAATGATGGAAAAGCTAGGAAAACTGTTATCTTCTTTTATCTAAGTTAGCATTGCAGCTTCTTACTATACCATCGAGCAGTGCAGCGGCCGAGAGACTTTTTTCCTTAGCGGGCAATGTTATTATAGAGAAAAGAAATAAATTAGGACATAAATCTGTTGATAATTTACTTTTTCTCCATTCGTATTATAATAAATTTAAATAAAAATAAATTTTAATAGAAGGTCTTGAAGAAAAAAGAACTCAAGCGAAGGCTCGCAAAAAAGAAACCCTAACACTCAACACACTCAATAAAATATTTGCCTCCATTATTAGGTTTTTCTTTTCACCCCTCCTTCTTGCGACGCTAACGCGCTGGCGTGCGCGTGTTCAAAAAAACTCTATATTGATGCTTGGTGCGGCACACACTTATGCATTATTGCGAGGGTGGCACTTATACTCAGTTGTCCGCAAAGTACACCAGGGTGCCAGAATCACCCTTCATTTACCCGGTGCACCTTGAGTGCCCGCGGACTCATGCAGTTCTCTGCTACCAGCATACAATGGAGGGACTTGAGAACTATTAGTTTTCGAGTTGAACGCTACATAGTAGCCGTCTGTGGCGCCCAACGTGGTCTCAATCGTTCAGGTCGGTAGATGTATAGTACAAAATTCCCGGGAAAATTGCTCTTTAACACCATCAAGTAATTTTTAGTTCTTTTTTTAAGGTAAAGGCCAGCGCGGGCGTAAATCCGTCTGTCTGTCCGTCTGGCTGTCCGTCTGTCTGTCTGTCCGTTTGTCTGTCTGTCTGTCCGTCTGTCTGTCCGTCTGTCTGTCCGTCTGTCTGTCTGTCTGTCTGTCTGTCTGTCTGTCCGTCTGTCTGTCCGTCTGTCTGTCTGTCCGTCTGTCTGTCCGTCCGTCTGTCTGTCCGTCTGTCTGTCCGTCTGTCTGTCTGCCTGTCTGTCTGTCCGTCTGTCTGTCCGTCTGTCTGTCCGTCTGTCTGACCGTCTGTCTGACGGTCTGTATGACCGTCTGTCTGTCCATCTGTCTGTCCGTAACGTGCATACAGTCTGCAAATTGGTCGTCGCAACTAGCACCTGTAACCAGTGGGACTGCAACAATACTTCTTTACGAAAATCCTCAGGTAACGCCGTGTCGGTCTGTAAGTGCTGAATAACTTTCACATTTACCAACCGATATATTGCATCATATATGTTTTTGGAACGTCACACCGAATTTTTTTGAACACATATGAGATCGTCAATATGCCGTTTATCAGAGACCAAGACGTTCTAATGAACTGGCTGAAACAGTCTCAGGACCCAACAGTGTCGTATCGTCGCCCCGGTGTCAAAAAGAGGCGACATTGACTGGCCACCCAGATCACCTGACTTAACCCGCCCGGACTTTTTTGTGGGGTTATCAAAAAAGCAAGGCTTACGCCAACTAGCCTCAAACTGTAGACGAGCCTGAGGCAACCATTCGTGCTGAAATCAACGCTATAAGTCTTGAGATGCTCGGAAACGTAATGGGAAACGAAAACAAAGGAGTCATTTTGAAATTGGAGATTATATATTTAGGATTCATTATTGGGGACGATCAACTGAAAGCCGATACAGAGAAAATCTTAGCGGTCAAAGAGTTCCCAAAACCGATCACAACCAAACAAACGGACGTTTTCTAGGTTTCGCCGCATGGTATAGACGGTTCGTGGAGAACTACGAGCTTTAACTGATTAGTTGAAAAAAAACAATCGTTTTGAGTGGACAGAAGATGCAGAATAGACTTTTAACCGGTTTAAGGACAGTCGACGTACGCCTGATTTCTCAAAGCAGTTCATTATTCTCTACGACAGCAGTCTGCACGGCATCGGTTGTGTGTTAGCGCAAGCAGATGAAAAAGGGTCCGAGCTCCCCATCAGAACTATTCGGTAACCGATTTGGAATGTTTAGCTGGATTAGAGAAATCAACAAAATCAGGGCGTATATCGAGGGGCAGGACTTCTTAGTAATTGCAGACCACGCGTCATTGAAGTTGCTAATGAAGCAGAAAGACTTATGGGGAGGTTAGCCAGATTGTTAATCCGCTTGCTACGGTTTTTATTTGAGATTAAACACAGAGAAGGGATTCAGAATGTCGTAGCCGATACGCTTTCTGGGAAAGACAAACTAATAGTCAGTGATATTCAAGGTCTTGGCCCTAGACATGTCCTCGAAGCATTTTAATTCGCAAGAGTATTTGGATTTGATTTGAAGAATACAAGATGAACAGTTGCGATTGAAAGACTTCCGTGTGGATAACGGGTATATCTAAAAGCGACTAGAAGGCGATTTTTCATGGAAGCTTTGGGTGCCTTCAAACCTCGAAAACAACGTTCTTTATAGAGCACACGATCTATGCAACTCGGCTCACATAGGCATGGGACGAATGGCGCAAAAGCTTAAGTAATTCCAAGTCCGTTCATACATATCGATCGTAGTATTAAGGCCGCCCATGGGCAGACCAAAGACATCAGACAGACCTTTTCACAAGAGCCATATCCGTGGTCAAAAAAAGGTAATATCGGGTTATTGATTATATTTAACCACATTTCTAAGTACCATTTCTTGTAACCTTTAAAGAAATTCACTTCAGATATCATCATTTACACCTTTGCCGTTCCAGAGGCGACTTTGACTGACAACGGTTCGCAATTTAAATCGGGACAATACAATGCGTTCCTGACTGGTTTTGGCATCTCACATATTTGTACCGCGATATACTCCCCCTCAGGCTAACGCCAGTGAGAGGCTCAACCGTTCTGTCTTAGCAGCCGTACGCGCGTACGTAAGTCAAGACCACATCAATTGGGATAAGCACCTAAGTGAGATTAGCGGGTCATTAAGGGCAAACTTACTACCTTTGCTTCAGTCAGAACTTGATATTAAATGGCAAAGATTACGACCTTCTTCGTAAGCTTGTCTTATTACAAGACGATGAAGCGATAAAATTTCCTAAATTTCTTCAATTCGCTAGACAAGAAGCCAAAGCAAAAATTGCAGACAGCCAAGACACCATTGTTCAAACTTACAACTTACGAAGTCGGTTACGAAGTACAGTTGAAATTGGTGAAACTGTTTTTGTTAGAAACTAGCGCCAGTTTTTATAAAATCAAAAATAATCATGAAAGTCAGCCCGGCATACAATGAAATAGCAAAAGAGAAAGACAAATCAATAGGTATATACCATCTTAAAGACATTTAAATTGGCAAATAGGCACATCTTCATTTCAGTTAACAGCTTTTCGCGATATGATTCTCCATCCATTAACTGTGGTTGTAGGGTACAAAAAACAGACGCACGCATAAGGATTCAGATTTTAGCTTTACGTCGGCTCCCGACTCTTTCTCCCGACCGGCCACGATCTAGCCGCGGCGACCGAAAATCTGGCGAATACCAGTGTCAGCGACGAGACGACGAAAATATCATGTCTCTGTGCTTCCTACTCAGATTCTCAGATTCCTAAAAGCGAAGTCAACCCCGTAGGCAAACTTCTGCGCGAGTTATGTAATATTCCAGTGCTGAGTTCCTTGGTTGGGTGTATTTCAATAATAAGTGGGATCGTTTTGGTTGAAAAGAATAAACTGATTTGCTTGGTGTCCAGTATTAGACTGGATTCTATATTATTCAGCGGCGACCAAGTGACCGCCGCTGCCGAAAGTACATGGGACTTATATGTAACATATATACTAATACATAAATGTGAATTGGAATGCTCAAGTGCTGATGCAAACGCTGAGTCGGTGTCCCGTTTCCTGGTTCCATAGGAGTTGGGGTTTCCACCGAATTAGCTGCGTTGACAAATGTGGGTAGAAGCAACGGCTGGCCAGTTGGGCCGGTCGTTGTTCTAAATGTAAACAATTGTTGAATTTGCAACAATTTAGTTTACGACATCGAAACCCAGGGTATCTCTGGGGGGTTTCTATGGCGGAACTACGTGCCGTGCCTGTACGGTAACTCGCGCAGCTCGTTCACTTGATTTTCTCTCGCTGAGGCCAACAGACGTGCGCCAAAGACAAAGACAAGTTTTAATTCTAACCAAGTCCGCGTGTTAACTGATTGACAAACGGTACTACGAGTGCTACGAGGCTCAACGACAAGCTGTAAATTGTTAACCAAAGAGAACAATGCGAAATCGTAGTCTGAGGTGAGTTTTTTATTTCATCTCGCAAACTGATCGGTTCATATCCGAAATGATTTTTAGAATCCACCCCTCACAATCGATCTTTCACCCGGCGCAACGCCATCGTTGTGTTCAGAACCTCGCTGCCAGCCTTTGGTTGCCGAGCTTACTTATAACCGCAAGAAGAGACGTTTCCTCGACTTGACGATGGGGTTCTAATCAGCGCCTGCATTCCGTTAATACATATCGGCAGCGGAGTGCACCTAGTAGACGTTGTCCTTATCAACGCCTACACGTCAGCAACTGTACGAGTATCCTGATATACCCTGCTACCTCAACTTAGGTATTGCAAGCGACCTAAATAACTGAACCAACAGGCTGCACGGCGTTGCCAGATGCGATTCGGCTGCTGCATGCTCAGCGGAGAAGGGCGTGGAAAGGAGTAGCCGTCGCCGCTTGGTCGGCGGTAGCCCTTTTGTAGTTTTTCGTTTTCTTACCGTATTTGAATAGTACAATAGTAAGCTTGTACTTGATTTCTAATAATAGTTTTAAATTTGCTAAAATAAGTGGAAAGCTTCTTTTGTAAGCAGGAAGTGCATCGAAGTTAAGGTTGTAAACATCACACATATGCATATACGACATGTTCTAATCTACCCCAAGGAATTAACGACAGCTTTATTGGGCCAAACGAACGCTTCTACGGATTTTCCCTAAAAAGTTCCGCTTGTGAGTAAACTCGTGAAATAAATGAAAACTATGAAGTCTCTGTATAACGCAACGAAATGATCGTGTAATTTCCTTTCTGATCGGATCGTGGCCGGAACAACATAATTTCTCAGGGGTATTAAACAGTAATCTGATGTCAAATAGGGGGTAATCTGTAAAACGGAAATGTGGGTAAAGAAACGGGGGCAAACAACGTCCAAGTCTCCCTAATCCTTGAACGTTTGAAGATCTGTTCCTCTTATGTTCTTGTTTTATGTTAGGTTTAGCTAACGAAACCACGCCATGCTCATCGGTATAGCGCAGAGCATAACCTATACTACCAGCATGCAGTGGAGGGACTTGAAAACCATTAGGATTCGAGTTGAACGCTACATATTACATTTAAAACAGAAATGGCGCCCAACGTGGGGCTAGATCGTTCAGATCGGTAGATGTATAGTACAAAACTCCCCCGAAAATTGCTCTTTAACACCACCAAGTAATTTTTTAGTTATTTTTGTAGAACACAACCTTTTAAAGTAAAGGCCAGAGCGGGCGTAAATCCAATTTCTCCTGTGGAAAAGCGTATAGAGGTCCTGTTTAATCAGTGAAACGACCTAGGATAAAGCATTTCACGTGAAAGAATCCGTTATTTAAGAAAATCAAATGGTAAGTTTCAATTATTGCTTGATAATTTCTTGGAACTGTAGTGAGTATATCACGGACTGACTAACCAGAATGAGCTACACATCACTTAATATTTTTAAGCTTTTAATAATTATTCCTCTGCGAATCGATAGGCACGGAGAAAGCAACCACCTTTGTCATATAAATTCAGTTATAGGAATAGCACAACCAATCGAATCAAGGAAAATAATAAGCTTCTAACTCAGATGGCAATTATAGCCATTCGGCTCGACAGTTAAGCACACCTTAATGGGTATTAATATTTAAAAGATAAAAGTTTTGTTGCCCATTTTTACCGTTATGTTAGCGACGTTCAAAAGTTTGCTGTTTCTTTCTGTTTCATTTTGACTTTACGTGTAAAAAACCGGCCATGATCTGAATTTCTTTTATATTTTGTGCTATAGATTATATTGCCATGTTATGTTGGCATAATGTTGCGTCTTGGATCTAATTCAAATCTAAGCCAAGAAAAAAGTTTAAAAGTTCAAGAAAAGTTTAAAAGTTCAGTCTCCAATTTGAGACGAGTTGCTTCAGGCATTCCACTAGTCTTGACAGAGTTCCGTGATGACGAAATTTTCCGCAGTTCAGACTTACAATCGCATCTAATTGCTTTTTAAACATAGTGTTGTAATATTCTTTTAGATTTAAATGTCACTAAGAGTGATGACACTTTTTTTGGTAAGCCCACAAAATGTCACATTAACTCTGGTTGGTTAACCGTTGACTAGAATCATTAATGTTCATGACTGTTTATCCCAAATGTCCAATGATTCGCTTTGGTCGGAGATACGCGTTGGATCACAGGATATTGCGGTTTTGTGTAACGTGCATACAGTCTGCAAATTGGTCGTTGCAACTAGCACTTGTAACCATTTGGACTACATCTAAAGACACGGCGACAGCATCTGATGATTGTGATGGTAGATAAGAAACAGGTTATGTTGGTACTTAGACAGAGACTTATTTTGTTGCACAAACATAACAGTAAAAAATACTTAGGCTACAGAATATGTAAAAAGAGGAAATGTATTTTATTTTTTTTTGTTCTGCATTATTAGTGACGGGTAAATGTATTGGATTACACCAGTTATTGCAATTTAAGCGAATCATAGTTGGATTTTTGTTTTAGTGATCAAGATCTACGAGGCTTAACAATCCCTTGGCGCCCTTTTGGACCTACAACTTAAGTTATCATATTACTTCCCTGTTGAGTAAGAGGAGTTCAATGATCACTAAGTCACAATAACTTTATTCATTTGATTTAACCAGAAAATCCATTGTAATTTTTTTTTGAATGTTCAACCTTTTAGGAATATTGTCTTAAAACGTTAGGTTGATTTGAGTAAAACTGCCGACGTTATCAATATTTAAACTCAAGAAATTAGCGCATTTTCACAAAAAGATTCCATTATTAAATTCGGTGTACACGAATCTGCTAAATCTACTTGACGAATCGGTTTGAAATTTTGCATCAACTAGCCCAGAAACATCTGAAATTAAAATTCCCCCAGGTAACGCTGTCGAGTTTTTATTTTTTAAATTCATTTTTCGAATTTGGAAAGTCAAAACATCGACTTTCGCCAAAAAAGCGATCTATTTGTTGTTGTAAAAATAGTACATCTTATATGTCGGTATGTAAACATTAATTTCTTTGAAAAAACAAAGATTGATTTCTATGAGTGATATATTTTTATTCAGTTTGGTTCCTTCCAATTTTACTGCACTAGTTTTTGAAAGCAAAATCAATTAAATGGCCATCCTTGTTACGAATTTCAAAATGACTCCTTTTTTTCGTTTCCCATTACGTTTCTGAGCATCTCAAGTGTTATAGCGTTGATTTCAGCACGAATGTTAGCCGTAAGCTCGTCAATAGATTGCTTTTTAGATAACCCAACAAAAAAGTCCTGGGGGTGGTCAGTCAGGGTCGCCTCTTTTTGACACCGGGGCGACGATACGACACTGTTGGGTCCTGAGAAAACACTCTCTCACTGCTTCAGCCAGTTTATTGGAACGTCTTGGTATCTGATGAACGGCATGTTGACGATCTCCTACTGGCCTGCGTTCAAAAAAATTCGACATGAACCGACAATGGTGCCTTTTTGCCCCATTTTTTTTTTTTGAATATGCACAACGGATCGACTGTTTTCCATGTAAAGTGCCACTATTTCATCGCGTTGTTTCGGTGTGAAGCGATCAATGGCAAAAATTGTACTGAATGACGTTTCAAAAACATATATGATGCAATATATCTGTTGTTAAATGTGAAAGTTATTCAAGTAAAGAAGTAAAGTGCAAAATTTCAAACCGATTCGTCAAGTAGATTTAGCAGATTCGTGTACACCGAATTTAATAATGGAATCTTTTCGTGAAAAAGCGCTAATTTCTTGAGTTTAAATATTGATAACGTCGGCAGTTTTACTCAAATCAACCTAACGTTTTAAGACAATATTCCTAAAAGGTTGAACATTCAAAAAAAAATTACAATGGATTTTCTGGTTAAATCAAATGAAGAAAGTTATTGTGACTTAGTGATCATTGAACTCCTCTTACTCAACAGGGAAGTAATATGATAACTTAAGTTGTAGGTCCAAAAGGGCGCCAAGGGATTGTTAAGCCTCGTAGATCTTGATCACTAAAACAAAAATCCAACTATGATTCGCTTAAATTGCAATAACTGGTGTAATCCAATACATTTACCCGTCACTAATAATGCAGAACAAAAAAAAAATAAAATACATTTCCTCTTTTTACATATTCTGTAGCCTAAGTATTTTATACCCTTGCAGAGGGTATTATTTACTGTTATGTTTGTGCAACAAAATAAGTCTCTGTCTAAGTACCAACATAACCTGTTTCTTATCTACCATCACAATCATCAGATGCTGTCGCCGTGTCTTTAGATGTAGTCCAAATGGTTACAAGTGCTAGTTGCAACGACCAATTTGCAGACTGTATGCACGTTACACAAAACCGCAATATCCTGTGATCCAACGCGTATCTCCGACCAAAGCGAATCATTGGACATTTGGGATAAACAGTCATGAACATTAATGATTCTAGTCAACGGTTAACCAACCAGAGTTAATGTGACATTTTGTGGGCTTACCAAAAAAGTGTCATCACTCTTAGTGACATTTAAATCTAAAAGAATATTACAACACTATGTTTAAAAAGCAATTAGATGCGATTGTAAGTCTGAACTGCGGAAAATTTCGTCATCACGGAACTCTGTCAAGACTAGTGGAATGCCTGAAGCAACTCGTCTCAAATTGGAGACTGAACTTTTAAACTTTTCTTGAACTTTTAAACTTTTTTCTTGGCTTAGATTTGAATTAGATCCAAGACGCAACATTATGCCAACATAACATGGCAATATAATCTATAGCACAAAATATAAAAGAAATTCAGATCATGGCCGGTTTTTTACACGTAAAGTCAAAATGAAACAGAAAGAAACAGCAAACTTTTGAACATCGCTAACATAACGGTAAAAATGGGCAACAAAACTTTTATCTTTTAAATATTAATACCCATTAAGGTGTGCTCAACTGTCGAGCCGAATGGCTATAATTGCCATCTGAGTTAGAAACTTATTATTTTCCTTGATTCGATTGGTTGTGCTATTCCTATAACTGAATTTATATGACAAAGGTGGTTGCTTTCTCCGTGTCTATCGATTCGCAGAGGAATAACTATTAAAAGCTTAAAAATATTAAGTGATGTGTAGCTCATTCTGGTTAGTCAGTCCGTGATATACTCACTACAGTACCAAGAAATTATCAAGCAATAATTGAAACTTACCATTTGATTTTCTTAAATAACGGATTCTTTCACGTGAAATGCTTTATCCTAGGTCGTTTCACTGATTAAACAGGACCTCTATACGCTTTTCCACAGGAGAAATTGGATTTACGCCCGCTCTGGCCTTTACTTTAAAAGGTTGTGTTCTACAAAAGTAACTAAAAAATTACTTGGTGGTGTTAAAGAGCAATTTTCGCGGGAGTTTTGTACTATACATCTACCGATCTGAACGATCTAGCCCTACGTTGGGCGCCATTTCTGTTTTAAATGTAATATGTAGCGTTCAACTCGAATCCTAATGGTTTTCAAGTCCCTCCACTGCATGCTGGTAGTATAGGTTATGCTCTGCGCTATACCGATGAGCATTGCGTGGTTTCGTTAGCTAACCCTCACATAAAACAAGAACATAAGAGGAACAAATCTTCAAACGTTCAAGGATTAGGGAGACTTGGACGTTGTTTGCTCCCGTTTCTTTACCCACATTTCCTTTTTACAGATTACCCCCTATTTGACATCAGATTACTGTTTAATACCCTTGAGAAATTATGTTGTTCCGGCCACGATCCGATCAGAAAGGAAATTACACGATCATTTCGTTGCGTTATACAGAGACTTCATAGTTTTTATTTATTTCACGAGTTTACTCACAAGCGGAACTTTTTTGGGAAAATCCGTAGAAGCGTTCGTTTGGCCCAATAAAGCTGTCGTTAATTCCTTGGGGTAGATTAGAACATGTCGTATATGCATATGTGTGATGTTTACAACCTTAACTTCGATGCACTTCCTGCTTACAAAAGAAGCTTTCCACTTATTTGACCAAATTTAAAACTATTATTAGAAATCAAGTACAAGTTTACTATTGTACTATTCAAATACGGTAAGAAAACGAAAAACTACAAAAGGGCTACCGCCGACCAAGCGGCGACGGCTACTCCTTTCCACGCCCTTCTCCGCTGAGCATGCAGCAGCCGAATCGCATCTGGCAACGCCGTGCAGCCTGTTGGTTCAGTTATTTAGGTCGCTTGCAATACCTAAGTTGAGGTAGCAGGGTATATCAGGATACTCGTACAGTTGCTGACGTGTAGGCGTTGATAAGGACAACGTCTACTAGGTGCACTCCGCTGCCGATATGTATTAACGAAATGCAGGCGCTGAATGGCTGATTAGAACCCCATCGTCAAGTCGAGGAAACGTCTCTTCTTGCGGTTATAAGTAAGCTCGGCAACCAAAGGCTGGCAGCGAGGTTCTGAACACAACGATGGCGTTGCGCCGGGTGAAAGATCGATTGTGAGGGGTGGATTCTAAAAATCATTTCGGATATGAACCGATCAGTTTGCGAGATGAAATAAAAAACTCACCTCAGACTACGATTTCGCATTGTTCTCTTTGGTTAACAATTTACAGCTTGTCGTTGAGCCTCGTAGCACTCGTAGTACCGTTTGTCAATCAGTTAACACGCGGACTTGGTTAGAATTAAAACTTGTCTTTGTCTTTGGCGCACGTCTGTTGGCCTCAGCGAGAGAAAATCAAGTGAACGAGCTGCGCGAGTTACCGTACAGGCACGGCACGTAGTTCCGCCATAGAAACCCCCCAGAGATACCCTGGGTTTCGATGTCGTAAACTAAATTGTTGCAACTTCAACATTTGTTTACATTTAGAACAACGACCGGCCCAACTGGCCAGCCGTTGCTTCTACCCACATTTGTCAACGCAGCTAATTCGGTGGAAACCCCAACTCCGACTCAGCGTTTGCAGCAACACTCGAGCATTCCAATTCACATTTATGTATTAGTATATATGTTACATATAAGTCCCATGTACTTTCGGCAGCGGCGGTCACTTGGTCGCCGCTGAATAATATAAAATCCAGTCTAATACTGGACACCAAGCAAATCAGTTTATTCTTTTCATCCAAAACGATCCCACTTATTATTGAAATACACCCAACCAAGGAACTTAGCACTGGAATATTACATAACTGGCGCAGCCGCAACGAACCACGATGGAAGGAATAATCTTTTTAGTAATGTAAGAAATACTTAAACAAAAATACACCGCTAAAACACGAAACATAACACCGAAATAAAAAATGTAATATATGTGAAAGTGCAATTTAGTTCAAATTTTAAAAAAGAAAGAATAATGGAAAGGAAAAAATTAAAAAAAAAGTAACTAGTGAAAGAATTTCTGCAATCCCATGGCGCGTTTTTCAGAAATTTTTCCAATGGTTTTAAGTTATAATTTGTGAGAGTTGAGCCCTTAATTTCAGTTGTAAAAATTTTTGTAAAAAAAAATAGGAGAAGAATATGTAAAGTAAATTTATTAAACGAACGATGTGCTTACAATAAAATCTTGATTGCCTATATCTCAATCACTTTTCAATGTTTTAGGATGAACATTTTCAGAGATATTGTTTAAATGTTGTTTTATTACATGGGAAAACATAAACTGAACTATGACTATCCGATTCTTCAAAAAACAATCGTCAAAATGTAACGATTTTGCAGCGTATTAACATACTCCCCAAAAACCATTGTAGACCTAGCTATGATATGCAAGAACCTTTTATAGTATTTTGTAATTAGTAGACTATAATAATATATTGGCCAGCTGTTCCAAAGTCATCCGTTAGATGGCGCTATTGTATTGCGCCATCTACTCCAAGACATTGGTACCACGGGCCATGAAAGGCGGAAATGTAGGCGCTAGCCTGGCTTAAGCGTTTAATGGGTTTTTGGGCGTTAGAGTAGGCGTGGCAAACTTTTATTAGGCTAATCAATAGGTATTGACGAAACAAATACATATCAATTAAAATTTTCATAATAGTATCAAAACTGTGGCCACAGCTTGTGGCTTGTGGGCGTCAGAGGGGGCGTGGCACCATTTTGCGCTGCCAAATGCCAATCTTCTATCTTTTATAGTTTCCGAGATCTCAGCGTTCATACGGACAGGCAGACAGACGGACAGACAGACGGACATGGCTAGATCGACTCGGCTAGTGATCCTGAACAAGAATATATATACTTTATAGGGTCGGAAACGCTTCCTTCTACCTGTTACATACTTTTGCACGAATACAATATAACCTTTTACTCTACGAGTAACGGGTATAACAAAGGATAAGGTAGGTAGTAGATATGAGTAATATTTGGTATTGTGAATTAAGCCGTCCAGCCCAACGCGGTCAAAATCTTGGGCGACATCCAGAATAACAGCGAAGCAATACTCTCGGTCTTCAAATGTATGCGGTATATCAGAGGTTATCAGGCTTACTTGTTTAATGGTTTTGTGTTGTTCGCGACAACCAAATTGGTTATAGGGATTAAATATTGGCCTGTAGTTGTTGCATGATGCAATTGAGGAGCAGCTTTTTGAATACTTTTGCCGCAGGACTTTTTGGCTTTATGGATCTTTTGAGCGCAGACTTTCTCTATAATTGAGAATAATAGCCCCATTTACTTTGCTGCTTAATATTATTAAGGTTAGGTTGTAAGCGGAAATCTGGTGTGAAGCCATGTTTAAAATTTGCAGCTTTCAAGAGCCTCTCTGGCCCACATGGTAGCGATAGTCACGGACTAACATCTGGCATCCTCCCCAATTAGTATTTTCTAAAAACAATAATTACTGATAATCATATAGAATGCACGAGGCTAGTCTCCAAATGTTAGATCACAGCATCCGATTGACAAAGCATACAAGTAAACTGAACTAAACAAAACTTTCTTCAGGCGCCACTACAGCACCTACATATATGCAAGCATCACTAATACACATCGAAATTAATAGAGGTTGCTTAAACTTAGCAGAATTTTTAAAACTCTTTGACACATTTGGTAACCGATTTTTAGCAGCTGTTAACCAAAAGGTAAAGCACATTCATTAAGAATCTCGACTTATCAACCGCATGTCAAAGGAAAACAACTATACTATGCTATAATAACACCACGCAACATGCTAGTCATTATATCTTCCGCCAAGCCTACATAAGCCCACAGATCGGAAGAAGAAGTCTGACTTAATTGATTTTTCTGTTACAAAATTAATTCCATACGCTTATTTTCCCGTGGAACACTTAACAGATCTTTCATTATTTGCCCATTTAACTTCACCTCGCTGACCATCCACATCGAAATCGAGCTCAAATATCCATTATGGAGCAAATTCCCACAACGCTAAGAGGCATATCTCAGTTTATGGAGAGTGTATTGGCCTTACAACTAAACCGGAAGAAAAGATGCTTAAGTTCAAGAAAAATAATTTTAAGTGAGAGTGAAGGAAAAATATTATTATACAGTAAAAAAATAATATAAAATTGTAATAAAGTAGAAATAACAATAGATACAAAAAATGAAAATATGGGTAAATAAAGTTTTATTATATGAGCATGGGGATTTAAGTAATAATTCGTGATGAATTTAAATTTTAATTAAAAATATTTTTAGTTTATAAAATGTACAACACAAATTATATAATCTTTCAAAGGAGAGCTGCTACAACATGTGCTATTTTGTTTCGAAAAAAAATAAATAAATTATATAAATAAATAAATTTGGTATAAAAAAATCACACGGCATCATACCCATCTGCGAAAGATCGATCTTAGTTGTAGTTTGCTTTCACAAGTTTTAAACACATACGTATAAAATACAGTTTGAAAATCGGCTTATATAAAATCACTGGTGGTTTTTGTTTGTTTGTGGTTGTTTGCTGCTCTTCTATGCGACAATACATTGTTAAAGATTATTAACTTGTTCAATTTGTTGGTTTCTATAAATTTGTTAATAGTCAATTGCTAAAAGTGTCTAGAAAAATTAATATATTATATATTTATCATATCTTTCAACCAATTACAGTTTGTAATGGTTTAGTTCTCATAATTTCTTAAGTAATACTAGTGAAAAGTACAATATGACTGAAAGTGTAGCATATTTCAATACAAATATAAAGATACACAAATAATATATGTTGATAAAAAAAGTAAATGAGAGATATTGCAAATTCGTGCAGTTGGTTAGAAATAAAAAAAATAAATAAGCCTAAAACACTGAAAATATCAAACAAATTAAAAAAAAATTGGTTACAAACACGTATTGAAAAAAGATCAAATTTTAAAATTTGTTTGAATGTTCCTGTAGTTGTTTTCAGAAAAAATAAACAAAAATAAAATAAAATTATACACTTATTTAGAGCATCTATCTAATTCAATAAATAGTTTGTGCCTAGTAATTGCTAATATTCATGACGATAATTTGCATAATTTGCGTAGAGTGGAAATAATAATTATATATTCTTTACCACATGCACATGTGGCATGTGGCATCTCCTAACCGATCAAAAGTTGTAACTTTTTGCTTATGATTAAAGTTTGCTTTGTGAATACCACATTGTCATGTTGTTCGCGCTCTTGATCCCTATGATCAATCCATATACCATTGAAATCGTCTTTTGTATCCGATTTTCAGCCAAAGGGCCACTTGTGGTCCTGTTGCTGATAAAACATGTTCTAGGTGTGGGTGGTTATTACCGGCACCTGACAGTATGGGCACTCGGTGACCGAGCCAGCGTGGTGTGCTGGAAAAGAAATCTAGAATGTTTTGTAATACTCCAAGTTTAGTATAGACTCACTTTCACTCCGTAATTTTGACAAAATTGTTGACTCATTTTTATATTTTAGACGCGTGTCACCATTAGAAATTAAACATTTAAATTCTAATAGAAATAGAAAGAATATTATTCTTTTAAATTTTATAGCTGGTTGGCTAATAAAGCCGGACTAATTTGGATTTAATTTTGGCAGGTTATGTTTCTTTTTATACCCGTTACTCGTAGAGTAAAAGGGTATATTGTATTCGTGCAAAAGTATGTAATAGGTAGAAGGAAGCTTTTTCGACCCTATAAAGTATATATATTCTTGTTCAGGATCACTAGCCGAGTCGATCTAGCCATGTCCGTCTGTCTGTCCGTCTGTCTGTCCGTCCGTATGAACGCTAAGATCTCGGAAACTATAAAAGCTAGAAGATTGGCATTTTGCATGTAGATTTTAGGAGTTCCTACGCAGCGCAAGTTTGTTTCAAAATGGTGCCACGCCCCCTCTGACGCCCACAAGTTACAAGCTGTGGCCACAGTTTTGATGCTATTATAAAATTTTTTTTTTACCTATCGATTGGCCAAATAAAAGTTTGCCACGCCCACTCTAACGTCCAAAAACCCATTAAACGCTTAAGCCTGGCTAGCGCCTACATTTCCGCCTTTCATAGCGCCATCCAACGGATGACTTTGGAACAGCTGGCCAAGGTGCTCAACAGAGTCAACGTTAATTCTCGATAAGGATTTCTATTAAAGGAAATTGCGATGGTTTTCATTTGTCAATACCGAACAATATCCCAAGAACTATGCAAATCAAATCAAGTTAGCCCAATTGGAGGTCTGAGTCAAACAATGGCGTATGTGTGTATGTATGTAAGCATTGCACTCAAAAACATAAACATAAACACAGCTGTTGGTGCAGGACAAAAGCTGCCTGCGCTTAAACAGCGCTGGTGCTGATGCTCGTGCTGTAAAGCTGCCAGCTCTAAGAGATTGCCGAATTCAAATTGATAATTTTAACTGAGTAACGGGTATCTAATAGTCGAGGCACTCGACTATAGCGTTCTCACTTGTTTTCGATTATAATTATTTTTACATATTTTATATTGCAGAAAAGATTTTATAGGATTAAAGCCATTCAAATAAAAGGCCCAAAAATGAGGCCGAGAACGGCAGATGGTTTACGGACGCCGCTAATTGCACTGCGCACATGATATTAGGCACTGGGGGTCAGCCGGAGAGAGGATGTAAATGCTGGGGTTGCTGCCGGCCAGATTCCGGAAAAATTCAAAAATAAATGGTATTTTCCTATTGCCAGGTAGCCTCTTGCCTGGCATTTTCTGATCGCAATATATATGCAAAAATTAAATTTTTTGAGTACTCAAAACTTGTGCACGCCACGACGGTTCGATCGGAAAGAAATAGACCGGAATCAGAATTATAACCTTGGCCACGTGTTCCAAATGTAGGCGCTAGCCAGGCTTAAACGTTTAATGGGTTTTTGGACGTTAGAGTGGGCGTGGCAAACTTTTATTTGGCCAATCGATAGGTAAAAAAAAATTTATAATAGCATCAAAACTGTGACCACAGCTTGTAACTTGTGGGCGTCATAGGGGGCGTGGCACCATTTTGAAAGAAACTTGCGCTGCGTAGGAACTCCTAAAATCTACATGCAAAATGCCAATCTTCTAGCTTTTATAGTTTCCGAGATCTCAGCGTTCATACGGACGGACAGACAGACGGACAGACAGACGGACAGACGGACATGGCTAGATCGACTCGGCTAGTGATCCTGAACAAGAATATATATACTTTAAAGGGTCGGAAACGCTTCCTTCTACCTGTTAGATACTTTTGCACGAATACAATATACCCTTTTACTCTACTAGTAACGGGTATAAAAAGAAACATAACCTGCCAAAATTAAATCCAAATTAGTCCGGCTTTATTAGCCTCATTTTACTAAAAAAAAAGTATCATTATCAAGATCCAACCAGCTATAAAATTTAAATTTCTATTTCTATTAATTTCTATTAGAATTTAAATGTTTAATTTCTAATGGTGACACGCGTCTGAAATATAAAAATGAGTCAACAATTTTGTCAAAATTGCGGTGTGAAAGTGAGTCTATACTAAACTTGGAGTATTACAAAACATTCTAGATTTCTTTTCCAGCACACCACGCTGGAAGATCGATCTTTCGCAGATGGGTATGATGCCGTGTGATTTTTTTATACCAAATTTATTTACCTTCAGAACTTCTTTTTCGAAACAAAATAGCACATGTTGTAGCAGCTCTCCTTTGAAAGATTATATAATTTGTGTTGTACATTTTATAAACTAAACATATTTTTAATTAAAATTTAAATTCATCCCGAATTATTACTTAAGTCCCCATGCTCATATAATAATACTTTATTTACCCATATTTTTATTTTTTGTATCTATTGTTATTTCTACTTTATTACAATTTTATATTATTTTTTTACTGTATAATAATATTTTTCCTTCACTCTCACTTAAAATTATTTTTCTTGAACTTAAGCATCTTTTCTTCCGGTTTAGTTAAATTTTTTTTTTTTTTTTAAATATATGCTTTATTTATTGAATCTTCTCTATATGAGACTAACAATAAGTATATCAAATCTTAAGAATATAACTTAACTTACAGTCATGTAGACTGAATTTAGACTAACGGGCCCTAATATTTATTGCTGGGCCGGTAGATCGTTACGATGCAGACGAGTTCTGTTCGAAACCCGTCTTAGGTTCCTTGCGAGATTATTTGGGTGCAGTGTAAGCTTGTTATGGTAGGCCGCTTTCTGCTTTGCTATTTCATCTTTGACCGGTGGTATGCCCAGATCCCTGTGGATGTTTTCGTTCCGAACATACCATGGTGCCCCAGTGATTGTTCGCAGGATTTTTGATTGTGAGCGCTGTATGATGTCAACGTTGCTGTTGCTCGCGTTCCCCCAGAGCTGGGAGCCGTAGGTCCAAATGGGCTTGAGGGTGGGGTTGTAGAGAAGAACTTTAAAGTCCAGACACAGGGGTGATCGAGAATTTATAATCCAGTGTAGGCTGCTAGCTTTAAGTCTGAGATGTGCTTTCTTGCATTCAATGTGCCTCCGCCAGGT
Organism: Drosophila fuyamai; assembly: GCA_018153365.1. NCBI lineage: Eukaryota > Metazoa > Arthropoda > Insecta > Diptera > Drosophilidae > Drosophila > Drosophila fuyamai. The sequence continues at coordinate 91,025 of JAECXW010000190.1, forward strand.
TAGGCGTCTGTCGAGGTGGACGCCGAGATATGTTACATCGCTGGCTTGGGGAATCTGCGTACCATTCAAAGTTAGCGGCGGGCACGATTGTCTGTTAAGGGTAAACGTTATATGTTTACACTTTGATTCATTAATTTTGATTCGCCAGTCTGATAGCCACTTTTCAACTACCACCAAATGATCAGCCAGTTGAGCTGTTGCTCTAGTTGGGCATCTTGAGCGGCTCAGGATTGCGGTGTCGTCAGCAAATGTGGACGTAGTCAGCCTCTCGTTCGTAGGGATGTCTGATGTGTATAGGATAAACAGAGTAGGGCCCAGGGCGCTACCTTGTGGGACTCCGGCTTCAATGTTATACTCGTTGGATGTCGTTGTATTGCATCTAACCTCAAAGACTCTGTGGTAGAGGTACGACTTAAGTAACTTATGAGTGTTTTCTGGCAGTAATGTTATGATTTTATGCATAAGGCCTTCAAGCCACACTCGATCGAATGCCTGAGAGACGTCGAGGAATATCGCACTACAATATTCCCGATGTTCGAAGGCTGTACGAATTTCTGAAGTTATCCGGTTGACTTGCTCGATGGTTCCGTGGCTTTCACGAAACCCGAATTGATTCGCCGGGATTAAGTTTTGTTCTCTTAAATATGGTGTAATGCGCGTGAGCAGGCATTTTTCCAGTAATTTGGACAGGCACGATAGTAAGCTTATTGGCCTGTACGATGAGGGAATTGTGTGGTCTTTGCCAGGCTTCGGTATCATTATAACCACGGACTTTTTCCATTTTTTGGGGTAGTAGCCAAGTTTTGCGATCCCGTTAAATAGCTTGCATATAACATCCACTGCGCAGTTTGGAAGTTCAATTATCATTTTTGGGGTTATTAGGTCGGCCCCTGGAGCCTTTTTCGGTTTTATTTGCTTCCTAATGACGTTAGCAATTTCAGGTGTTTGAAACAAAATCGGGTTAATTGCAATTTCAGAGCTAAACGGCGGCAGTTGAAGAGAGTTTGTGGCGGCGTTCGGCTGAAATACATTTCGTAGGTGTAAAGCAAATGTTTCGGCTCTGTCTTCGTCACTGCGGGCCCAAGTACCCGAGGAGTTTCTAATCGGAGTGACTGATTCTATCGGAGAGCTTAAATTTGGGTGAGCTCTCCACAAAGGATGCTTTGTACTGGTCGGCGACAGTTTCTCGATATACCGGCGCTGCGCAAGCTCCTCTTCTTGCTTGAGGGTTTTGGTGAGTCTGCGGGTGGCATCATTATAGAGTTGCTTCGAATAGGGCGATCTGCAGGATTGCCAAACGCGTCTTAGACGTCGTTTTTCCCGAACCAGTTGTTCGATTTGCAGATTAGTTTTGTATTGGTTGCTACGCACGATTGTCTCTTCTGGAGTTGAGATTTTGGCTGCTGCCACGAGTACTGACTCCAGGGCATCAGCACAGAAGTCGATGTCGTTCTCTATGTTTAACTGTGGTGTTAGTTCAATGTGGGAACTTACGTACTTTTTGTACTTTAGCCAGTTAGTTCTAGTCGAGGTCAGCCTGAAGGGGTGCTCGATTACTTTCGGGCTTTGAAGGAGAGTTATTAAAACAGGCGAGTGGTCCGATGATAAGTCCGAAAGCGATTTGGCGCTGACTAAATTTCTTGGGATGTTCTTGGTCACAGCGAAGTCAATTAAGTCCGGGAGTTTTCTGGGGTCAGCTGGCCAGTATGTGGGGCTGCCAGGGGAGACATAGTCGAGTTTGTTGCTCAAATTTATGATTGCTTTATACAGTTGTCTTCCTTTGGGCGTCACTAGTCTTGATCCCCAGTGCGTGTGCTTGGCGTTGTAGTCTCCTCCTGCTATAAAGCGATCTCCGAGTGAATTGTAGAAGTCCAAGAATTGCTCTTCAGTTATTGTAAAACGCGGTGGGCAATAGACAGCGGCTATAGTGATACTGCCGTTGCCTGCTTGTAGTTTTATAGATGTAGCCTGCAAATAATTTGTTGCAAACCTCTGGTGAAAGTGGTGCTTAATGCGTTCCCTGATTAGGATTCCAGTTCCTCCGTGAGCCTTACCGTCCGGATGATCTGTACAGTATGAAGTATAACCTCTTATTTGGAAGTTGTATTTACTTGTGAGATGCGTTTCTGCCAGCAGCATTACATCTATTTGGTTTTCATTGAGGAATTGAGTTATTTCAAGTTTGTGCCGTGAAACGCCATTGGCATTCCACATGGATATTCGAAGACAAGACATCGATTATTTAGATTGTTGGGATGTGAGCAAATTTATTAAAATGTTTTGATTTTGCATAAGGTTTGTCATTGTTGTTTTCATGAAGGACATAAATTCCATCATACCCTGTTGTAAAGTCAGCATCATGGTTTCCATGCTGTTTGGTATTTGTCCTATTGCTTGCTGAGGTGTTGTTATAATTTGCTCAGAGCATTGAGCTTGTGGGAACACCGTCTGATTGGCAAGTCCTGATTTTAGGGCACTGGCGTATGAAACTCCCCCATTTGTGTTGAGGGGCCCAAATGAAGATCTGGCTGCTTTCGCAAAGAAAACATTAGGTGTGGTTTGGGATTGCACGTACGCATTTCGTGCATTCTGGGAGCGTGCTTGTTTTGCTTGTTGAAATTGACTCTTCAGCTCTTTATAGACCGGGCAGCCTCTGTAGTTTGCGGTATGGTTATCTCCACAGTTAGCGCATTTCTTTGTCTTTGGGTCTTCTTTGCTTGCAGGGCAAGGTTCGGATTTGTGGAAGCCACCACAAGCTACGCAGACTGAACGAAGCCCGCAGTTGTTTCTGGTGTGTCCATACTCTTGGCAGTTTGTGCATTGCAGCGGTCCATTCCGCTTATGCGGTTCTTCAACAGTAATCCTTCTGTGCAACAGGTATTGCAGTTTATAGATCGGGTGCACTTCATTTTTCTTCAAGGCTCTGCTTTCAGGCTCCAGTTCGACCTTAAAGAGTGGTTGCGGCTTTTTATTTTTGTTGATAATATTAATAATATTTTTGGAGAAGAATCCTTTTTCTTTCAGTGCCTCTTTTACCTCATTGGTGGATACGTCGGGCTCTATGCCCTTTAGCACTACTTGCAAGCCCTTGCTACTCTTGAGCTGGTACGTGTAGTAGGGTTTCCTAGCCTCGTCTAGGTAATTTGTTACAGCTCTGAATTGATCTTCAGTTTTAGCTTGAAGCTTTGTTTCATGAATATTCCCTTTAACAAGGGGAGTAACATAAAAGTTGTCATTCCCGACCAGCGCAACAATTTTCTTTACTAGGGTATTTGAGTTCTGTTCCCTTATGTAAATTGGTGGAGGCTTTGGTTTCTTTTGAACAGCCTGTCCAGATTCGGATTGATTTTTATCAATTTCCGACAATAGGGCGAATCTGCATTTACTAGATGCCCCTGGTTGTTCGCTGCCTTTATTAGGGCAATTTTGTTTTGGTTTATTTCCAACCATTTTATTTTGCGGGCTTAGCTTCCGTTTGATTTGGATGTAACGGTCCATGCCAGTCTGTATAGCCGGACCCACTTGTTGTTGTTTGATATTGCCGATATTGGCACTCGTACTTACACTTGGCTTTGTAGTTTTATTCGGCGCTGCAGAAGTTGCAAACGCATTCGAAATCGCGTTGTTGTTAACGGCGACCGTTGATGTTGTTGTTGCAGTGGCTGCGGTTGCAGAAATTAACGAGGTCGCAGTGCTCGTGGCTGGTGAGCTGTTAGTCGAAGCTGGGGGTGGGGTTCTACACTGCAAGCTCCATGAAGTGTGAGTTGGGATGAGTAGGGCGGGAGAACAAGACCGTGCTCTCGCACTGTCAATGGTCAGTAGGGCTGAGTTGCTCTTTGAAGAAGTTCTTTCTACTTCTGTATCACGGGTTGAGAAATAAGAAATATAACTGTTTCTCTGGTCTACGGAGCTTCTACGCTCATTTTTTGAATCGCCGCTCATTGAGCTATCCCTCGTGGCACTTCTTAGTTTTTATAATAACTATGCACTAGTTTTTTACATAGCACTAATTATTATTCACTGTTTTTAGCAATAAGATTGCCTTTATTACACCACTCTAGTGTTTTTAGTTATTGTTTTTTCACTTTTGAGCGGTTTTTTTTTTCCGGAGCTCGCGCAAAACACGTCTGCACTCTCCGGCAATACGATCGGCAATTTCGGGTTTAGTTAAATAGCTTTCGATATTGTCGCATGCTAGCTCAATTCTGATTCGAATAATAGTATTACCTGGACAGTGTCCAGATTTTTGCGGACAAGACCTCCACCACCCAAGCCGACGAGCTAGTGCCGGACCCCACCAATACAGATCCTTGGAATCATTCGTAGTACTTTACATTTTAGTCGAACGTTACACGCTAAAGTTATAATTTTTTATTATTATTAGGAAAACTAGCGCACAAATGTGTAAGACTTAACGAATACAGTTTAATTTATTGAGACTCACAGATGCATAAGTTCAACATTCTTTAAATTGTTCTTTACCCTTTTTTTAATTTTTAATAATTCTCGGAGACTTTTAAAATTACCGAATGTCCGAAAATTAAGAATTAAGAAAGAATTTTTTAATTTTTCGATTTCCTAATGGGAGTTTTATAACATTATTCCATAGTATTTCAATATTACCAACTCCCAAAGAACAAAATAAAAATTAAGAACAACAAGTTTTTTCCGATTGTTCCTATGGGAGTTATACGATATGATCGCCCGATCTGGCCCGTTCTGATATGGCAAAGTTTTAAGCAGATAGCTTCAAAACTGAGGGACTAGTTTGCGTAGAAACGGACGGGCGGACGGACAGACGGACATGGCTAGATCGACTTTCCTGGTGATGCTGATCAAGAATACATTTACTTTAAAGGGTCTGAAATGTCTTCTTCACTGCATTGCAAATTATAATACTCTTTGAAACGGTAAAATAAAAACAAGAAAGGAGTAACCTTCGGGCGGAGCCGAAGTTGAAATACCCTTCCAGAATATTCTGTAAATTATATTCTCCAAAATTATTCATATGATGCATTCTTAACACTCATAAAAATCCCAGCTTCCTAATTTTAAAAACACCAAAGTTATGGGCAATTCAAATCGTACAGTTATATTGCAGGTATAGAATATAGTCGGCCGATCCTTATGAAATTTGGTATCTAACCAAAGTTATGACATTTCCGATCAATCAGTTATATGGCTATAGGATATAGTCGGCCGATCCCGGCCGTTCCGACTTATATACTGTGTGCAAAGAAAAGAAGGGTGTGTGCCAAGTTTCAATTCGATATCTTTAAAACTGAGAGACTAGAAACAGACAGACGGACATGCTTATATCAACTCAGGAGGTGATCCTGATCAAGAATATATATACTTTATAGGGTCGGAGATGTCTCCTTCACTGCGTTGCACACTTTTGACCAAAATTATAATACCGACCCCATAAAGTATAAATATTCTTGATCATGATCATTAGTGGAGACGATATAGCCATGTCTGTCTGTCCGTCGGTTTAAATACCGTTGCGAACTGAATTGCGAACTGAATTCTCGACATTTGTGTTGCATTTCAACTAAGTCTCGTTTGGCTCCATGAAAAGTTGTGCCGTTGTCCGAATATAAATCCGATATGGGCCCTCGTCGGGACCAAAAACGTTTGAGAGCGGCTATAAAAGCGGATGTTGTCAAATCGCTGACAAGTTCAATATGTATCGCTTTTGTAGAAAGACAAACGAAGATGGCAAACCAAGCTTTGCCGAATTTTGGTGTCCGACCTGTGGAGGCTTTAATCGTCACAGGTCCAGCATAATCCAATCCAGTGTGAAGAAAAAAACAGGCGGGTTGAACTCGAATCTCGGCTAAATCAGCCATAAGTTGAGAACTCGTATGTCGTCGTTGCAAGAAGCAAGTTCTGCAATTAAATACGGTTTTGCGGACAAGATTTCGAGCTCCTAGAATCCAATATCTTTGTCGTAGACTATGAAACGGGTATTGGACTCCAGCATGTAGCGATGCGGCATGTTGATATTGAACTAATAAAACAGCTACAGGAGATTCCTTAGGCAGGATTATGGGATGCTTTGCGTCATAATTAGCCTTAGCATTGTCGATGCGACCACCAACACGTATTACTCTCTGTCCGTCCAAAAAAGGGGTGTAGCGGATCAACTTCGAGTTCTTTTTTTAATGGCTGTCCGGTGTTTAACTGCTTGTATTCCACTTTGAAAAACTCCTTCTGAACGTGGGTGAATATCCTGTATCGGGCATATTGTAGCTCCCACGCCGAAAGAAACAGTGAAAGTTGATTCCTTCCACGAATACGATGAACGAGACGAAAGCATTAGCTAAGTATCCTCAACAAACGGGACTATGAAGAGGTTTTGTTGATCATACGGGTTAGTGAATTGCCGTCGTCAGAAATGTGTAGATTGACCTTTGGTTCGGCCTTCACCTCCAGGCAAGCTTCTTCTTCTGTCGACAGAACAAATTTAGCCTTAACGGGTGGCCAAGATGAGCGTGGCTGCGATAGCCAAGCTGGTCCATTCCACCAGATTGGATGGTTCATGAGGTCCTTTGGAAGTATTCCTCGGGATGCACAGTCTGCAGGGTTATCGCCTCTTCGAATATGCCTCTAAAATTTCTGCAGTACGGTTGCAAAAATATGTGTTCCAGGTCCGGGGAGGAGATGGGAGCCAACGCGTTTGGTAAGAGCGGTTGTAATTCCGGGGATTTCTAGCTTGAAGAAAATATAGTCATTCTTTGGTTCCCAACACAATCCCAGCACTTTAACAAATCGAAAGGAGCTGTCTTTCTCTAAAGCTTCAAGTGGATACTCACAAATCTCGTTTGGCAAAGACTTCAATACGGCGTGACAGTTTGAACTCCACTTTCGAAGGTTAAATTGAGCTTTGCTTAGAAGCGAAATTAATTCATCTTTGAGTGCAATGAGATCCTTAATTTTGTCGCATCCAATGGGAATATCATCAAAGTACGCATCTCTGTTAAGAACGACAGCCGCGCTCGGATACATTTTGGCAAACAATGGCGTATGTGTGTGTGTATGTAAGCATTGCACTCAAAAACATAAACATAAACACAGCTGTTGGTGCAGGACAAAAGCTGCCTGCGCTTAAACAGCGCTGGTGCTGATGCTCGTGCTGTAAAGCTGCCAGCTCTAAGAGATTGCCGAATTCAAATTGATAATTTTAACTGAGTAACGGGTATCTAATAGTTGAGGCACTCGACTATAGCGTTCTCACTTGTTTTCGATTATAATTATTTTTACATATTTTATATTGCAGAAAAGATTTTATAGGATTAAAGCCATTCAAATAAAAGGCCCAAAAATGAGGCCGAGAACGGCAGATGGTTTACGGACGCCGCTAATTGCACTGCGCACATGATATTAGGCACTGGGGGTCAGCCGGAGAGAGGATGTAAATGCTGGGGTTGCTGCCGGCCAGATTCCGGAAAAATTCAAAAATAAATGGTATTTTCCTATTGCCAGGTAGCCTCTTGCCTGGCATTTTCTGATCGCAATATATATGCAAAAATTAAAATTTTTTGAGTACTCAAAACTTGTGCACGCCACGACGGTTCGATCGGAAAGAAATAGACCGGAATCAGAATTATAACCTTGGCCACGTGTTCCAAATGTAGGCGCTAGCCAGGCTTAAACGTTTAATGGGTTTTTGGACGTTAGAGTGGGCGTGGCAAACTTTTATTTGGCCAATCGATAGGTAAAAAAAATTTATAATAGCATCAAAACTGTGGCCACAGCTTGTAACTTGTGGGCGTCATAGGGGGCGTGGCACCATTTTGAAAGAAACTTGCGCTGCGTAGGAACTCCTAAAATCTACATGCAAAATGCCAATCTTCTAGCTTTTATAGTTTCCGAGATCTCAGCGTTCATACGGACGGACAGACAGACGGACAGACAGACGGACAGACAGACGGACAGACGGACATGGCTAGATCGACTCGGCTAGTGATCCTGAACAAGAATATATATACTTTAAAGGGTCGGAAACGCTTCCTTCTACCTGTTAGATACTTTTGCACGAATACAATATACCCTTTTACTCTACTAGTAACGGGTATAAAAAGAAACATAACCTGCCAAAATTAAATCCAAATTAGTCCGGCTTTATTAGCCTCATTTTACTAAAAAACAAGAAAGGAAAGCTAACTTCGGGCGGAGCCGAAGTTGATATACCCTTGCAGAATATTCTGTAAATAATATTCTCCAAAATTATTCATATGATGCATTCTTAATACAAATAAAAATCCCAACTTCCTAACTTTAAAAACACCAAAGTTATGGCAATTTCAATCGTTCAGTTATATGGCAGCTATAGGATATAGTCGGCCGATCCCTATAAAATTTGGTAGGTCGGATTGATTGGCCAAATATAAAACCCATAGAAAATCCCAACTTCCTAACTCTAAAAACACCAAAGTTATGCTATTTCCTATCGTTATATGGGAGCTATAGGATATAGTCGGCCGATCCTTATGAAATTTGGTAGGTCGAATTGATTGGCCAAATAAAGAAGCCATAGAAAATCCCAACTTCCTAACTTTACAAACAGCAGAGTTATGGCATTTCCTATCGTTCAGTTATATGGCAGCTATAGGATATAGTCTGCCGATCCCGGCCGTTCCGACTTATATACTGCGTGCAAAGGAAAGAAGGGTGTGTGCAAAGTTTCAATTCGATAGCTTTAAAACTGAGAGACTAGTTCGCGTAGAAACAGACAGACGGACAGACGGACAGACGGACAGACGGACAGACGGACAGACGGACAGACGGACAGACGGACATGGCTATATCAACTCAGGAGGTGATCCTGATCAAGAATATATATACTTTATAGGGTCGGAGATGTCTCCTTCACTGCGTTGCACACTTTTGACCAAAATTATAATACCCTCTGCAAGGGTATAAAAAGTATCATTATCAAGATCCAACCAGCTATAAAATTTAAATTTCTATTTCTATTAATTTCTATTAGAATTTAAATGTTTAATTTCTAATGGTGACACGCGTCTGAAATATAAAAATGAGTCAACAATTTTGTCAAAATTACGGTGTGAAAGTGAGTCTATACTAAACTTGGAGTATTACAAAACATTCTAGATCGATCTTTCGCAGATGGGTATGATGCCGTGTGATTTTTTTATACCAAATTTATTTACCTTCAGAACTTCTTTTTCGAAACAAAATAGCACATGTTGTAGCAGCTCTCCTTTGAAAGATTATATAATTTGTGTTGTACATTTTATAAACTAAACATATTTTTAATTAAAATTTAAATTCATCCCGAATTATTACTTAAATCCCCATGCTCATATAATAATACTTTATTTACCCATATTTTTATTTTTTGTATCTATTGTTATTTCTACTTTATTACAATTTTATATTATTTTTTTACTGTATAATAATATTTTTCCTTCACTCTCACTTAAAATTATTTTTCTTGAACTTAAGCATCTTTTCTTCCGGTTTAGTTAAATAGCTTTCGATATTGTCGCATGCTAGCTCAATTCTGATTCGAATAATAGTATTACCTGGACAGTGTCCAGATTTTTGCGGACAAGACCTCCACCACCCAAGCCGACGAGCTAGTGCCGGACCCCACCAATACAGATCCTTGGAATCATTCGTAGTACTTTACATTTTAGTCGAACGTTACACGCTAAAGTTATAATTTTTTATTATTATTAGGAAAACTAGCGCACAAATGTGTAAGACTTAACGAATACAGTTTAATTTATTGAGACTCACAGATGCATAAGTTCAACATTCTTTAAATTGTTCTTTACCCTTTTTTTAATTTTTAATAATTCTCGGAGACTTTTAAAATTACCGAATGTCCGAAAATTAAGAATTAAGAAAGAATTTTTTAATTTTTCGATTTCCTAATGGGAGTTTTATAACATTATTCCATAGTATTTCAATATTACCAACTCCCAAAGAACAAAATAAAAATTAAGAACAACAAGTTTTTTCCGATTGTTCCTATGGGAGTTATACGATATGATCGCCCGATCTGGCCCGTTCTGATATGGCAAAGTTTTAAGCAGATAGCTTCAAAACTGAGGGACTAGTTTGCGTAGAAACGGACGGGCGGACGGACAGACGGACATGGCTAGATCGACTTTCCTGGTGATGCTGATCAAGAATACATTTACTTTAAAGGGTCTGAAATGTCTTCTTCACTGCATTGCAAATTATAATACTCTTTGAAACGGTAAAATAAAAACAAGAAAGGAGTAACCTTCGGGCGGAGCCGAAGTTGAAATACCCTTCCAGAATATTCTGTAAATTATATTCTCCAAAATTATTCATATGATGCATTCTTAACACTCATAAAAATCCCAGCTTCCTAATTTTAAAAACACCAAAGTTATGGGCAATTCAAATCGTACAGTTATATTGCAGGTATAGAATATAGTCGGCCGATCCTTATGAAATTTGGTATCTAACCAAAGTTATGACATTTCCGATCAATCAGTTATATGGCTATAGGATATAGTCGGCCGATCCCGGCCGTTCCGACTTATATACTGTGTGCAAAGAAAAGAAGGGTGTGTGCAAAGTTTCAATTCGATATCTTTAAAACTGAGAGACTAGAAACAGACAGACGGACATGCTTATATCAACTCAGGAGGTGATCCTGTTCAAGAATATATATACTTTATAGGGTCGGAGATGTCTCCTTCACTGCGTTGCACACTTTTGACCAAAATTATAATACCGACCCCATAAAGTATAAATATTCTTGATCATGATCATTAGTGGAGACGATATAGCCATGTCTGTCTGTCCGTCGGTTTAAATACCGTTGCGAACTGAATTGCGAACTGAATTCTCGACATTTGTGTTGCATTTCAACTAAGTCTCGTTTGGCTCCATGAAAAGTTGTGCCGTTGTCCGAATATAAATCCGATATGGGCCCTCGTCGGGACCAAAAACGTTTGAGAGCGGCTATAAAAGCGGATGTTGTCAAATCGCTGACAAGTTCAATATGTATCGCTTTTGTAGAAAGACAAACGAAGATGGCAAACCAAGCTTTGCCGAATTTTGGTGTCCGACCTGTGGAGGCTTTAATCGTCACAGGTCCAGCATAATCCAATCCAGTGTGAAGAAAAAAACAGGCGGGTTGAACTCGAATCTCGGCTAAATCAGCCATAAGTTGAGAACTCGTATGTCGTCGTTGCAAGAAGCAAGTTCTGCAATTAAATACGGTTTTGCGGACAAGATTTCGAGCTCCTAGAATCCAATATCTTTGTCGTAGACTATGAAACGGGTATTGGACTCCAGCATGTAGCGATGCGGCATGTTGATATTGAACTAATAAAACAGCTACAGGAGATTCCTTAGGCAGGATTATGGGATGCTTTGCGTCATAATTAGCCTTAGCATTGTCGATGCGACCACCAACACGTATTACTCTCTGTCCGTCCAAAAAAGGGGTGTAGCGGATCAACTTCGAGTTCTTTTTTAATGGCTGTCCGGTGTTTAACTGCTTGTATTCCACTTTGAAAAACTCCTTCTGAACGTGGGTGAATATCCTGTATCGGGCATATTGTAGCTCCCACGCCGAAAGAAACAGTGAAAGTTGATTCCTTCCACGAATACGATGAACGAGACGAAAGCATTAGCTAAGTATCCTCAACAAACGGGACTATGAAGAGGTTTTGTTGATCATACGGGTTAGTGAATTGCCGTCGTCAGAAATGTGTAGATTGACCTTTGGTTCGGCCTTCACCTCCAGGCAAGCTTCTTCTTCTGTCGACAGAACAAATTTAGCCTTAACGGGTGGCCAAGATGAGCGTGGCTGCGATAGCCAAGCTGGTCCATTCCACCAGATTGGATGGTTCATGAGGTCCTTTGGAAGTATTCCTCGGGATGCACAGTCTGCAGGGTTATCGCCTCTTCGAATATGCCTCTAAAATTTCTGCAGTACGGTTGCAAAAATATGTGTTCCAGGTCCGGGGAGGAGATGGGAGCCAACGCGTTTGGTAAGAACGGTTGTAATTCCGGGGATTTCTAGCTTGAAGAAAATATAGTCATTCTTTGGTTCCCAACACAATCCCAGCACTTTAACAAATCGAAAGGAGCTGTCTTTCTCTAAAGCTTCAAGTGGATACTCACAAATCTCGTTTGGCAAAGACTTCAATACGGCGTGACAGTTTGAACTCCACTTTCGAAGGTTAAATTGAGCTTTGCTTAGAAGCGAAATTAATTCATCTTTGAGTGCAATGAGATCCTTAATTTTGTCGCATCCAATGGGAATATCATCAAAGTACGCATCTCTGTTAAGAACGACAGCCGCGCTCGGATACATTTTGGCATAGCCGTTCGTGAGCTGCTTGAGAACTCTAACGGCGAGGAACGGCGATGAGGCTAAACCATATGTTACAGTCAGCAGTCGATAATGATCCAGAGTAGCGTTCTCCTCCTTTCTCCAAACTATACGTTGATACTGCGTGTGTTCGTCTGACACCAAAATACCTCTAAACATCTTCTCGATGTGAGCGCAAAATACATAAAGATGCTGACGAAAGCGAAGACATACTCCAATTAAATCCCTTTGGATAGGTGGGCCTATGTATAGTCTTGAATTAAGCGAATGACCCTTGGAATCTTTTAATGAGCCGTGACTTACAACTCGCCAACGTGTGGTAGTACTATCCGGTTTGAACACTGCGTGGTGTGCCAAATAGTTGCAGTGTGCTGGATCCTCAGACGCGTCAGCAGCAGGTATCAATTTCATGTGTCCTCTTTTCAAGTAATCCTCCATGAACTTAACATACTCTTGTTTGAGCAGGGAAACTGCGGAATTTGCGCTCTAAGGCGGCGAAGCGGTTTAAAGCTTGGGGCAACGTAGAGCCAAGTGGCATAATGGGTTCCTTGAATGGGTACTGGACAATTTATACACCATCTTCTCGGCGAGTATGCGTTGTCCGAAAATGTTGTTCTGCAGGTTCACTGGCGTCAATCGTTGCTTTGCTCGGATGCACCTGCTCCATGTCCATGAATGATCGAACTAAGGAATCCAAATCTTCGTAAGCGTGATGGACTTGTGCGTGCGTAGATGCGTTGTTACAATCATTAAAGCTGCCTGTAATAACCCAACCAAAATTAGTATGCAGTGCGATAGGGTATTCAATACCAAGCTCTCGGTGATGTCCAGTGGCAATGGTAATGGTAATGGTAAGCTCCGAATCTTGGTCCAGATAGGAGCGCTGGATTTGACCTGCTGAGCGGGAATCAAAGAACTCAGAGAACACATAGTTAAAGCAGATACCTCCAATGATGCAGTCGTGGTTCTTGAAAGCATCGTGAAGCTAGCGCGACCTCGGCTAACTCCAGCCGGGTTAGCACCTAAACCAACAACTGAGATGCGAGCGTGCGTTCGTGGAATTCCTATCCTTTGGATAAAGGACTCAGCTATCATGGTTATTGTTGATCCAGTATCGAGCAATAACCCACATGTAGTCTTGTTGCCACATGTGTCAATTACATTAGTCCTACTTCGTTGGATGTAGGGCTTGCTTGTTAGCCCTCTGCACAGCATGATGGCTGGCAGCGGCAATATTCAAATCAGCAGCATGATCAGACGAAGGAATTATATTTACTTTAGCGGCAGACATATGGGCGGGAACCAACGGAATCGATCTTGACTCGTCTGGGTGAACTAGCGTGTGATGCTTAGAGAAGACTGATGATAAGCGACTTGGCGCCGTCTACTCTGGGCTGGTCTTGAAGGTTGCGCTACGTGTATATCCTGACAAGACTCCAAAGTATCACAATGAGCAAAAAGAAAAGTGAATAAATCATTTATGGTGACGTCAGAGTCAATTACCCTACGTAACTCAGCGATATTCGAATTGTTAGCGGTTGGCAACGAAAGAAAATTGTGAACAAAGGATCGAGCGATTAGCGTTTTCTTGTTATAACGATTTTCCAATTTTTCCCACGCATCTTGGTAATTGTCATTACAAACGGCAATATGTTTAATTAAGGAAAGTGCTTAGCCATCTAAATAAGATTTCAAATAATGGAAGTTTTTGCACTTGGATAGCTTCTCGTTATTCTTTACTGAGCTTAAGAACAAATCTCTAAACTGGCTCCAATCCTCGTATTTTCCAGAAAATGTGGGAATGCTAATTTTTTCAAACCTTAAATTAGCTGCTCCCGATGAATAATAAATTTGTTCCAGAAGACAAAATATTCGACTGGTCCTGTCCAGGATCTTGACCACCCATCTCCTTAATGGCTTTACTAAAAATAGAATGCGCTCTGTAGAACTTCTTCTCGTATTCAGGGATATTCAATCCAGGATCCTCATATACCTCCTCCTTGTTGAATGCCACAAAATCATCGGAGAGCTCCATGAAATGGGTGAAAGTGGCTACTAGACGCTCCAGCTTCATTTGCAATGTTTCCACACTATCACACTTCTGCGAAAACTCCAAAGCATCGTTTAGGGTGCGCGTTAATTGCCCCTTGCAGGCACCACGTTGTTGAATTTTCCGATGCATTATCGCGTTCAAGACGAAAACGGCAACTTATTTATCTTTTATCATTCACAAAGAAACTCAAAATCAAACGCGGTTATCCGGCTACTCGAACGGACCAAAATTTGTTATGATTATGAATGAAATGGACTATATTAATTTATATATAGGTTTTTAGATTTTTATTAATGTTAAGCGGTTTTACAATATGGTTTGCGATTAGCGAACGGTTGCCGTGAAGTCAACTATATGAATGCCCAAAAAACGAGCAGAACAAAAAGAATGCAATAAAACGCGTGATATTTCAATACTAATGCAGATCTACTGCAATTTCGGCTATGCGTGTGAGCTTAAAGCTTTTGTGTAGAAAACGAAACAATGATGAGCGTTTAACTAGGTGCTATTATAGGCAAATATTAAATGACCGATCTATTTCTCAACACGAACTCAGTTTAAAGGGTAGCGATCTGAAACTTTCACAGTCATCCTAAAACATATGTACGAAGATCAAGTTTGTAAAGCCGATTGGACGTCGGATATAAACAATCCTATAGCTCCCATAGGTACAATCGGATATACCTTGCAAGAATTGATGATATATCGTGCAGTGTAAAAGCTATTGACATGAATCTTTCCAAATCGTATTTTTATGCATACCTTGATCCCATAGCTCCCATAGGAACAATAGGGTGAAATCGGTCCAAATTTGATGTTTTTCAGAATATTTGGCGCAGTGTAAAAGCTATTGACATAAATTTTTTCAAATTCATTTTGCTTCCCCAGAATTATCGTATTTACTTATATTAATTATCTTGTTATACCCTTGGTTTGGTCAGAAGTTTGTAACGAAGTGAAGGAGACGTTTCCGACCCTATAAAGTATATATATTCTTCATCAGGATCAATAGGGGAGTCGATATAGCCATGTCCGTCTGTCCGTCTGTTTCAATACCGTTTGCGAGCTCAGTTTAAAAGCTAGCGATCTGAAACTTTCACAATCGTCCTAAAACATGTGTACGCAGATCAAGTTTAAAAATCGCCCCGAACGGACGTCTATATCCTATAGCTCCCAAAAGAACAATCGGATATATCTTGCATGAATTGATGATATTTCTCACAGTGTAAAAGCTACTGACATGAATCTTTCCAAATAGTGCCGATCGGACGTCTATATCCAGTAGCTCCCATAGGAACAACAGGGTAAAATCGGTACAAATTTGAAGTTTTTTAGAATATTTTGCGCAGTGTATAAGATCTTGACATAAATTGTTCCAAGTCTTATTTATTTACGCATACCTTAATCAGGTTAAAAGCGCTTGCCGATCTTATACCTTCCATATAAAAAATTGTTAAAGGCTGCTAAAATATCCATTTTTTACCTTTTTGCATATGACAATTTTGCAGTATAAAATCTATTGGCATGAAACTTTGCAATTTATCTAATTTATTTATGTATACCTTACTTAAGGTAAAAGTTGTTGCCAATCAGACCCCTATATACTAAAACCACTATTTAAAAATGAAATTGATGCATATAATTAATCCTTTTTATACCCTTGCAGAGGTATTATAACTTTGTTCAAAAGTATGCAACGCAGTGAAGGAGACTTCTCCGACCCTATTAAGTATATATTCCTTATCAGGATCGCGTCCTGAGTTGATATAAGCATGTCCGTCTGTCCGTCCCTCTGTCCGTCCCTCTGTCCGTCCCTCTGTCCGTCCGTCTGTCTGTCCGTCTGTCTGTTTCTTCGCGATTCAGTCTTACAGAGTTTTAAAGATATTGTTGAGCGCAGCGGCAATAAATGAGAGTCAGAAATACTCATTTCTAAGCGGCTCCTCTTATATCTCTATTAAATGGACTTGTCAGTCTGAGCCCGCCTCTCATCGCCTACTGTCCGTCGCCAGCGCATACATTTGTTGTTGTTAATTGCAAGCTGCGGTGTTCGCAAAGCCCGTAGCCCTTGCATATATATATAAACGTTAATAAACTGAATTATTGAATTTATCTCGCCTTGTGATTTGGTTTTAAAATAGCTGACAAAAAGGCTTGTTAGCTCAACATTTGGAGGCCCCGGCGAGAAATTTAAATTCAAGACAAAAACAACTGTTACATTAAGCTGGTTCCGCTTTAAGCTGGTTGTTCGGAGCAGCCCGCCAGCGACTAGTCTAGTGCGCATAGGTGTATGGCTGAACCTGTAGCGCTCTTGCGCTCCCCTCTTTATCTGCCTTATCTCGCTAAGCTGTCGTGCTTCGTATTCAGCGACTACATTGTAAAGCCCAAATTAAAATATGAAGCCAGGCTTTCGGCTGCAGCAGTGCAGATTCGACTGGCAAAATAAACACGACACGGGTGGCATTTTTGTTGTCTTCCCCCAAACATTTTGGTGACCCCGACGCTGTTTTATTTGCCGTCTGCAACTCGGTTTTATTATTGTTTAATATCGTTTAAACAATATATTTTGGTTTCGCTGTCGTTTGCGGGCATTAGGTCACAAACACACGGACTTACATACAAGTGCACACAGCTGGCCGTTTAAGTTTTACATTTCGCGCTGTGAAAAGCCGGCAGGCTGTTGATCTTTTTGTAGATTTCGCGCTGTGAAAAAATCAAAACAGTGTTGTGCTGCAAATTATAAACAAAAGGAGAATAACATTTAACTATCCTAAAAGTGCATAGTGCAGTGCATACATATACATAATTTCAAGTCCGCTGTTATAAGGCGGAACAACAACAACAAAGTTCCGTTGCGTTTTCGACGACGCTTGGTGTCGCGCATTTTTCGCGGCAAAGGTTAAAAGGTTATTCACCCCTCTTAACCGAGTCGGACATTTTTCTTTTATTTTTTTTTTGTGTGCGACTAAGAAATGGCTGCTCCAGAAAACGCGGTTCGGCCTCAAAATGACGCGCCAAATGAAATAGAATTTTTTCGCGCCAAAGTGCAATCAATTCTGCGGCAAACAAACGCGATGAAATTGTATTTAACAACTGAGTCTATAGATCAGTTGGATGAAGCTGATCTTGTCGCGCGACTGGGTCAATTCCTTAAATTCGTCATTTGACTCCGCACAGACATCGCTGGAACGGCTGGATTTAAAGGAGACTTCGAGTGATAGGCGATGGGAATTTTCGGAGGTTTTTATGGATGTGAAGGCGAAGCTCAATAGAGGCTTAGCGGCCCAGCGCAAATTGCAATTGTTGGGTAGCACAGCTGCCAACTCCACATCTATAGACATCAACCACCATTCTGATCTTTCTTTTCGGACACGTAAGCCTCGATTACCAAACCTGGAGATTGCTCGTTTTCATGGATCTTATGCTGAGTGGCCGGACTTTCTCGCAACGTTCACCGCGGTCATTGGAAATGATGACGAGCTAAGCGACATTGAAAAGCTGCAATATTTACGGTCTAGTCTAGGCGGCGTGGCTCTGGAGACCATACGCTCGCTCGAACCTTCAAATGACAATTATAACGAGGACGGAAGCTAACTTCGGCAAGCCGAAGTTTTAATACCCTTGCAGACTTAGCCGAAATTGCTAAAATTGTTTAGTGTAAACTGACGGACAGACGGACAGACGGACATGGCTATATCGACTCCCCTATTGATCCTGATCAAGAATATATATACTTTATAGGGTCGGAAACGTCTCCTTCACTGCGTTACAAACTTCTGACCAAAATTATAATACCCTCTGCAAGGGTATAAAAAGATTAGCTATACGTAATTAATTTCATTTTTAAATAGCGGCTGTAGTATGTACTTGTCTGATTGGCAGCAACTTTTACCCTGAGCAAGGTATACATAAATAAATTAAATAAATTGCATAGTTTCATGCCAATAGCTTTTATACTGCAGAATTGTCAAATACAAATAGGGAAAAAAGGGATATTTTCGCAGCCTTTAACAATTTTTCCTACGGAAGCTATACGATATAGACGTCCAATCGGCAAGCGCTTTTACCCTGATCTAAATAAATAAGACTTGGAAAAATGTATGTCAATAGCTTATACACTGCGCGAAATATTCTAAAAAACATGAAATTTTGACCGATTTCACCGTATTGTTCCTATGGGAGCTATAGGATATAGACGTCCGAACAGCACGCGCTTTTACCTTGATGAAGGAATGCATAAAAAAATACGATTTGAAAAAATGTATAGCAATAGCTTTTACACATCGCGAAATATTCTGAAAAACATCAAATTTGGACCGATTTTACCCTATTGTTCCTATCGGAGCTATAGGATATAGACGTCCGACCGTCACGCGCTTTTACCCTGATCAAGGTACGCATAAAAAATAAGATTTGGAAAGATTTATGTCAATAGCTTTTACACTGCTCGAAATATCCTAAAAATCATTAAATTTTAACCGATTTTACCCTATTGTTTCTATGGGAGCTATAGGATATAGACGTCCGATCGCCACGCGCTTTTACCCTGATCAAGGTATGCATAAAAAATACGATTTGGAAAGATTAATGTCAATAGCTTTTACACTGCGCGAAATATCATAAATTCTTGCAAGATATATCCAATTGTTCCTATGGGAGCTATAGGATATAGACGTCCGATCGGGGCGATTTTCAGATCGCTAGCTTTTAAACTAAGCTCGCAAACGGTATTGAAACAGACGGACAGACGGACAGACGGACATGGCTATATCGACTCCCCTATTGATCCTGATCAAGAATATATATACTTTATGGGGTCGGAAACGTCTCCTTCACTGCGTTACAAACTTCTGACCAAAATTATAATACCCTCTGCAAGGCTTTGAATCTGCTCATAAATCGATTTGATAATAAAGTTTTACATTTTCAGGCACACGTTCAGGCAATATTTGGTTTAAAGGGTGTCGAGAAGGGATCTGCCAAGGGTCTTAGTGAGCTCAGCGATTCTATGAACGCACATCTTCGGGCAATCCATACGCTGGCCACTACACAGCAAATTTTGGATGGATTACTGATTCATATCGTCGTTCACAAGCTGGATCAACGGACTCGGGAAAAATGGGACGAGGATTTGCCAATCGCAGAGTTATCTTCATGGACTGCTATGGAGTCGTTTTTGGAGAGGAGATGCAGGATGATGGAAAATTTGGATCAAGCTTTGGTAACGCAAACACCAGGCCATCAGGTGGGAAAAAATGAGCATAAATATAACCCAAGTGCACTCATTGCGTCTTCTACTAACTTAAATCATCCAATATGCCTATTTTGCGATGCGAGAGATCATTATTTGCCAAAGTGCTCTCGATTTTTAAATTTGAGCCCGCATTTTCGATTTAGAGAAGCCAAGAAAATGCACCTTTGTCTAAACTGTTTGCGCAAGGGGCATAGTTTGCAGCAATGTAAATCAACTCATTGCAGATATTGTCGCATGAAGCACCACTCACTATTGCATATGACCCCTGACTCATCCGCACCACCTCCATCATCAGACCCACTCTCGAGCTCTCAGCCATTACCATCTACTTCATCAGCACTGGTGTCATGCTCACAACTTGATCGTCAGGTATCGCACCCTCCACCAAATGCTTCAAATACTGTGCCAATAAATTACGTGTTGCTGCCTACTGCTATTGTCTATGTAAAAAATAGGGTTGGTTCATTTATGCCCTGTCGAGCAATCTTAGATTCCGCTTCTCAATTGAAGTTTATAACTACGCGCTAGGCAGTTTGAAATATAGGCATTCGCATACACTAATTTCTGGGATCGGTGAGTCCTCTATGAACTCTGATAAATCAGTGGATATTTTTGCGCAATCACGGGATGCAGGGTATCGTGCGTCACTCACAGCTGTTGTGACTCATAGTATCACTGATTATCAGCCGAATTTCAACATAAATACATCAGGATGGAGGATTCCACAAAACATTACGCTCGCTGACCCTTATTTCAACCAATCACAACGAATCGACTTGTTAATTGGCACTGGTCTGTTTTTCGAAATAATTGCTATGGGGCAAATACATTTGGATAGCATGTTGCCAACACTCCAAAACACCAAACTTGGTTGGATCGTTTCTGGTGGGATGTCTACTACTCCAAATCATAAGTCTGTTTTAGCCGCCATTGTCAAGGATACTACGGATCATTCTGAGGATGACGCACTTGCTGCCATAGTAAAGCGATTTTGGGAAATTGAGGATTGTAATCCATCAAAGCCAACACCGTTGCCTGAGGACTTGCAATGTGAACAACTGTTCAAGGAGAACTGCACTAGACTTGGGAATGGTCAATACTCTGTTCGTCTCTTATCCACTTCGGGATTCGAAAGTTTAGGTGATTCCTATTGCCTAGCTCGTCGTCGTTTTAGGAGTTTGGAAGCTAAGCTAGATATAAACCCTGTTCTCAAAGCTCAGTATTCAGCCTTTCTCCAGGAATACATCAACTTAGGCCACATGTCTCTCGCACCAAAGGATCCAACAGTACCACAACTCTTCTTGCCCCACCATTGTGTACATAAGCAGGAAAGTACGAGCACAAAGCTCCGGGTCGTCTTTGATGGGTCTGCTAGAACTACTTCTGGCAGCTCTCTGAGCGACTTGCTTCTTGCAGGGCCAACAATTCAGCAAAAAATCTTTAACATTCTACTTCGCTTCCGATTTTTTAAAGTTGCCCTCTGTGGAGACATCTGCAAGATGTACCGCTGCGTGCGTGTGTCCCACCCGGATGACTTTTTGCAGTGTATTGTTTGGCGAGAGAAGTCCACGGATGAGTTGAGTGTTTACAAATTGAACACGGTGACTTATGGTACCAAGCCAGCTGCCTTTTTGGCTATAAGAGCCATGCATCAGCTCTCTTATGATGAGGAGGATTCGTTTCCAATTGGAGCAAAAATTGTTCGTAGGGACTTCTACGTGGATGATTTAATCTCTGGTGGCGAGTCAATTGAAGAGGTTAGGGAAATTCGTCGTCAGGTGAAGGATCTATAATTGGCTATAAGAGCCATGCATCAGCTCTCTTATGATGAGGAGGATTCGTTTCCAATTGGAGCAAAAATTGTTCGTAGGGACTTCTACGTGGATGATTTAATCTCTGGTGGCGAGTCAATTGAAGAGGTTAGGGAAATTCGTCGTCAGGTGAAGGATCAATTGTCGCCAGATCATTTTCCAATCCGCAAATGGGGTTCTAATGATGGACGAGCACTCGAAGGAGAGGCTGATTTCGATAAGGAGAAGCTAATTCAATTTCACGACGGATCAGCTGTTACCAAGGCGCTGGGATTAGCCTGGGATCCTTCTTCTGACCAACTTCTGTTCAACTTTTCTCAATTATCTGTAAATCATCGAGTCACCAAGCGTATTGCACTTTCAGTAATAGCCAAATTCTATGATCCGCTCGGTTTAATAACACCGATTGTCACAAAGGCCAAGATCTTTTTGCAATCCCTATGTAATGCTAACGAGGATTGGGATGACACATTACCAGAGCCTATTCTTTCGTCATGGGGGGAGTTGACCTCTCAGTTATCGATCGTCCAAAACTTGAAATTTTCACGATTCGTAATGCAACCTCAGTCCAGTTGCATGGATTCTGCGATGCTAGCATAGCGGCTTATGGAGCGTGTTTATACTTGCGGTCGGAGGCCAATGGAGAAGCAAAGGTCCATTTGCTCTGCGCCAAGTCGAGAGTGGCCCCTTTAAGGGCTTTAACAATTCCAAGATTGGAGTTGTCGGCAGCGCTTTTATTGGCGGAGCTTATCGTAAGCGTCAAGGAAACCATCGATTTCGAATGCGACTTTCATTGCTGGTCCGACTCGTCTATCGTACTGGCGTGGATTCGGCAGCCTCCGAGGGATTTCAACGTATTTGTATCCAACAGAATCGCGAAAATTCAGGAGATGACAAAAGGTATGACTTGGCACCATGTTCCAACAAGCATAAATCCGGCGGATGTCCTATCGCGAGGCTGAACCCCGAGAGAATTGCTGGAGCACTCCCTGTGGGCTAACGGGCCTCCATTCCTGCTGCAAAGCTCGTCAAAATGGCCCTCTCTTCCAAATGCAGTTAAGGATCTTCCAGAACGTCGTCCCGCAGCGCTAGTTGGAACCGTTTGCACTGACATCTCGATCAACTGCAAATTCCTTAACTCTTTTCATAAGTTGCAGCGTGTATTTGCGTACATTTATCGGTTCATTTCAAATTGCAGAGCAAAATCTTCACCTTCAAGGAATCGTGCTACCGTTGAGGAGCTCATTTTGGGGACCGTACTTCTTCTGAGGAGCATCCAACAGGTTCACTTAGCCAAGGAGTATGGATGTCTTAGCCAGGACAGGCCGTGTCCACAGAAGAGCAAGCTGATTTCGCTGAGACCAATAATCGTCTCCGATGGATTACTTCGCGTTGGTGGAAGACTTCAGAATGCAAATCTGGACTACGATACTCAGCATCCGATATTGTTACCCAAGGATCATCCAGTTACAAAGGCAATCATCGTATATTTTCATATAAAATACTTGCACGCTGGATCGCAAGCGTTACTTGCCACATTAAGGCAAAGGTATTGGCCAATTGGAGGACGAAAGTTCGTGGCTACTGTCATCAACAAATGTGTCAGATGTTTTCGGATGAAGCCTGTCACTTGGGAGCATGTCACGCATCTCCGAGAAGGCCGCCTCAGCAGATGGCAAAGGGTGACACAGATGCAGCAGCAATTCTGGAAGCGGTGGAGCAGCGAGTATTTATCCTTGCTCCAAGAAAGGAGTAAGTGGCGCGTCGAAACATCCAACATCAAGGTCGGAAGCATCGTGTTGCTGCAGGAGGACATCCTTCCACCCTTGAAATGGCAGCTGGGGTGCATCCAAGGAGTCGTTCCAGGCGAGGACGGTGTCGTCGGAGTAGCTTTGGTCCGTACAGCTACGGGTCTAGTCAAGAGAGCCGTCGCCAAGTTAGCCGTTCTGCCCATCGATTCCCATTTAGTTGGAGCCCTAATTCCTCCAACGGAAGGAGTATGTTCGGAGCAGCCCGCCAGCGACTAGTGCGCATAGGTGTATGGCTGAACCTGTAGCGCTCTTGCGCTCCCCTCTTTATCTGCCTTATCTCGCTAAGCTGTCGCGCTTCGTATTCAGCGACTACATTGTAAAGCCCAAAAATAAAATATGAAGCCAGGCTTTCGGCTGCAGCAGTGCAGATTCGACTGGCAAAATAAACACGACACGTACATAAACTTATAATATTAAAAGCGTTATTATTACATAACCTAAGGGTGGCATTTTTGTTGTCTTCCCCCAAACACTGGTCCTAATAAAATTTCGTATGTTATATAATTGCATAAATATCGGCATATTTTGCAAGGGCTTATATATGTACATATAGGGCTGTGGTTATTTTGTTTGAAATCATAGTTCGTTAATTCACAGTGCCTCGCCAACTGGTGATTCTACTTTCCTGCCGTTACAACAAAAACAAAGACTTCTGACAATTGTAACTGTAAACTCCCGAGTTGTGCAGTGCGTTTCGGTTTGCTTTATACAAAGATGAGTTCCGACGAAGGCAGCACAGTGGCAGACCATAATATTATGTTTGGGTCAGCGGAGTTGTCAGTTCGGCTAGAACTTTTTGAGCATACTCAAGCCTCCTTCAGGCTTGCCCACAATGCGCTGGAGGAGCTAGACTATTCGGAAATCGACAGTGAGCTTAGCGACAATTTGAAATGCTCATGGTATCGGTCAAGTCACGGCTAAGACTGCAACTTGACAACTGTCAGCTTCGAATGCCAACATCTTCCACTATGCACCTTGATCCCAGCCTGGATCAGCCAACTGTCATGGTTGATCAAGGGCATAACACTCGCCGGCCCGAAGTAAAACTGCCTACATTCTCTAGTGGATACACCGAATACTCTGATTTCCTCTCCATGTTTACCTCGGTGATAGATAAGGACCCCTACTTGGCTGACATAGAAAAGCTTCAACATTTGCGGTCATGCTTAGCTGGAGCTGCGCTGGAGTCGGTTCGATCATTAGAAATATCGGGTGCCAATTATCGTGTGGCACTATAAATCCTAAATAAACGTTTTAATAATAAACGTCTTGTTTTCCAGGCAAACATCAATGAAATTCTTGGGCTCAAGAGGCTCGAGTCTGCGTCTGCTGTGGCATTGCGGGACTTTTCGGACAAAATTATTGGGCATGTGCGAGCGCTTCAGGCCTTGGGAGACTTAAAACAAATCTCAGGCTGTATGGTTGTATACATGATTGGATGCAGCAACCCAAGCTAAAGGGGAGGAAAGTTTGTCAACGGATAGGATTCCAAGCGAGGAGGATTTACCTTGAAGGGCGATGCCAGAAACTGGAGAGCGTTCAGCATGCCTTGGCTTCCAACATGGCCCATGACCATTCAGCTCCAAGGCCTGGTCATGGAATATACTCCTGTAGCTCCTTCGCCGGTCTGTCTCCTAGTCTACGGCAAAGGGAAATTAAGAGGCTTTCCTTGTGCTTCAATTGCCTAAAGAAGGGGCACCACACTCGAACGTGCAACTCCGGCCATTGCCGCACATGCGGTGGAAAACACCACACGCTGCTCAATCTACGCCCTGATGATTCACCGTTGCAAGTTCCTGCTCATCAAATAAATGCTTCATGTTTCCCCGCACCCTCGCAGCCATCTGCCTCGCTTGCGGCCCAAGGATTTTATTCTGATGTTGTGCTCTTGGCAACCGCTATAATTCTTGTAAAGAACAGAGCCGGTTCCCCGGTACCTTGCCGAGTCCTACTGGATTCTGGATCTCAACTACATCTAAATACATCTTGCTTCGCCCAGGAGTTGTAATTAAGTTAATCTCGGTCAGCAGCAACGGTAACTGAAGCTGTTTCTTCAGAAAGATCTACAGTCAGCATCTCCCTCCAGTCGCGTTCTTCTGAATACTCTGTGGCTCTAAAGGCGCTACTCGTGCCAACGATTACGGACAGTCAGCTTAGTTACATCATTGATATCGCTGACTGGAATATGCCATCTAACATACAGTTGGCTGACCCTGCCTTCAACTGTCTCCAGCGCGTTGACCTGCTCCTTGGTGCCGGCCTATTTTATGACCAGTGCGTGGGCCAAATTAAGCTGGTTCATGGATTGCCTCTGCTGCAGAATACTCGCCTTGGCTGGATCGTGACTGGTGGTGGAGATAGGCTTCGCGGCAATACATCTCTTTTGGCATCTCAAGGCTTGAAAAATGGAGCTACACTACATAATGTCCGCTTGGAGGATCTGGTTAGGCGATTTTGGGAAGTCGAAAATTTGGACAGTGGAGTCATAATGGCCAGCAAGGAAGAGCTGGAGTGTGAGGATCATTTTATCAAAAAACTTCTATCGTCTTCCCTCTGGCGCTTACTCTGTTCGCCTGCCGTTAAAGCAATATGCTAAAGCCCTTGGCGATTCCTACACACAGGCACACCGGAGATTTCTTAATCTTAAACGCAAACTGCAAAGGAATCCCCATTTAAAGCGTCAATATGTGGCCTTTATTAAGGAATACTTGGAGCTAAGCCACATGTCCAGAGTCAGCCCCGAAACTGTGGGTCTTTGCAAGTATTTCCTGCCGCACCATTGTGTTCTAAAGGAGGATAGCACAACAACCAAGCTTCGCGTTGCCTTCGATGGATTGGCTTTAGCCTCATCCGGGTCGTCTCTTAATGATGTCCTTATGGCTGGGCCCGTTATACAGCCAAGGCTGTTTAACATTTTGATAAAATTTCGTACTTATCAGGTGTCCCTGACTGGAGACATTTGCAAGATGTGTCGGTGCGTAAGGGTGAGTGAACACGACAACTACTTGCAATGCATTTTATGGCGAGACGAACCGGACAAAGAGCTCGAAGTTTACAAACTGGATACAGTAACCTACGGAACCAAGCCTGCCTCATTTCTCTCTGTTCGAGCAATGCACCAGCTGGCCATTGATGAGAGGGATTCCTTCCCTACTGGCTCAGTTGCTCTGCAACAAGATTTCTATGTCGTTAATTTCATCTCGGGTTGAGGCTATTGAGAAAATGCGACAGACCACCAAGATACTTGCTCGAGGTGACTTCAAGTTACGAAAGTGGTGCACCAGCCACCTCGAGGTTTTAAAGGATGTATCACATGATGACAAGGAGAAGTATTTGAAGTTCGACGATGGCAGCGATATAACTAAAACTCTTGGTCTTGCGTGGGATTCGGCAACAGACAGCTGCTGTTCTCTTAATCGTCTCTAAATCGCGGCTCCAAGGCCTGCCGACGATCTGTTCTGGCCACCGTTGCTCGTTTCTATGACCCGCTAGGCCTTCTTGGTCCAGTAATCACAAAGGCCAACGTGTTTCTTGAACAACTCTGCAAGGATAAATTGGATTGGGATGAAAGTTTGCCCTTGGCCCGTAACACCTGCTGGATTGAAATGTGCATCAGTTTTCAGAGCGTCTAACGCATATCATTCCCAAGATTTTTGCTTCTTTCAGAAACTGATGTTGAAATTCATGGTTTCTGCGATGCCAGCCAGGAAACTTACGGAGCTTGCATATATGTGCTGTCTAGGGGCACTTCCCCAGCCAGCAGCCATCTCTTATGTTCAAAATCCCGAGTAGCTCCTCTCAAAACGTTATCTGTTCCTAAGCTGGAGTTATGTGGCGCCCTGCTACTAGCCAAGCTGATGAATGAAGTTATGAAAATGGGTACGTTCAATGGTCCTTTTCACTGCTTGTGTGATTCCTCTGCCTTTCAAATTCAACGTCTTCGTGGCAAACCGAGTGGCTTCTATACAGGAATTGACTGCTAATATGGAATGGCATCATATTCCGACTACACTGAATCCTGCCGACATTTTGTCCAGGGGCTCTACTCCGGATCTACTGGCGCTTTCTGAGATCTGGTTTCATGGCCCAAAATTCTCGCAAGGATTGGCCTACGAGTCTGCATTATGGTGATCCGAGCCTTGAGTTATGTAAACAGGTGCTGATGGTCAAGTCTCCTCACGTTGATGTTACCCTTACATCCAAGTATGGCAACTCGTTCCCTTCCATGCAGCGCGTGTTCGCGTAAATTTACAAATTTTCTCACCGCTTGTGGCATCGTGTTCTCGAGGTATCTGATGTGCAACGTGGGACATATATGCTCTGGCGAGGCGTCTAATTGGCTCATTTATGGGAGGATATAAAGGAGCTTCGTTAAAATAGCATTGTTAAGAAATCAAGTTAATTGCTTCGCTCTTGCCCTTCATAGATGCATGTGGCCTCCTTCGAGTTGGTGGACGCCTCGAAAATTCAACACTTGCGTATGAGGCTCGCCATCCTATAATAGTGCCACGTCGTCACCCACTTTAGCGCTCATCATGCACTTCCATAAGATAAACCTGCATGCAGGACCGCGCGCTCTGTTGGCAAGCATCCGACTACAATACTGGCCTATTGAAGGACTGCGAACGGTCTCAAATGTACTGAAAGGCTGTGTGGAGTGCTTCCGGGCCAGGCCCCAATTTCTGGAACAAATCATGGCTAATCTTCTGAAGAAACGTTTGGAGTGCGTACGGACCTGTTTCTGGCGTCGACTATTGTGGACCTTTCTTTTACAAATCAGAAGTTCGCACCAGGTCTCCCATCAAGTGATACGTATGCGTGTTCATCTGCTTTACAAGCAAGGCTGTGCACTTAGAGCTTGTCAAGGATCTAACAACTGTTTCGTTTTTAAGTGCTTTGAAAAGATTCATTTCTACACGTGGAAAGCCTAGTCAAATTTGGTCGGACAATGCTACCAACTTTGTAGGAGCAAAAAATGAGTTGGCGGATTTGAAACGGCTGCTGCTTTGTGATTCTCATATGCATTCTGTTCATCAAGCTTGCTTGGCGGAGGGAATCGACTGGCAATTTATTCCGCCTCGCTCACCACACTTTGGCGGATTGTGTGAGGCAGCTGTCAAGTCGGCCAAACACCTTTTCTACCGCCAATCGCTTAGTTTTGACAAGCTTCGCACTTTGGTTTGTCAGATTGCGTCAATCATTAATTCTCGCCCATTGCTATCCATTTCAGAGAATCCAGATAATCTTGATGTTTTGACTCCTGCCCACCTACTTTTTGGTGGCCCTTCTACTACTATCATTGAGCCCGATCTAACCAAGCTCAACTATAACCACTTGGATGGCTGGCAGCGTGTAACATATCTGCAGCAACTATTCTGGTCCCGATGGCAGAATGGCGGTCTCCCTTAGCTAGGGTGATCGCACTTATTCCTGGACGAGATGGTGTTTGCCGAGTTGCTGATCTGAAAACGTCCACGTGTGACATCAGGAGAGCTGTCAATAAGTTGTGCCGGCTGTCCATCAATGATGAAGTTGAAAGACAGGCTTCCAACAGGGGGAGTATGTTGAGCGCAGCGGCAAACCACTCCAACTAAATAGAGAGTCAGAATCACTCATTTCTAAGCGGCTCCTCTTATATCTCTATTAATTGGACTTGTCAGTCTGAACCCGCCTCTCATCGCCTACTGTCCGTCGCCAGCGCATACATTTGTTGTTGTTAATTGCAAGCTGCGGTGTTCGCAAAGCCCGTAGCCCTTGCGTATATATATAAACGTTAATAAACTGAAGTATTGAATTTATCTCGCCTTGTGATTTGGTTTTAAAATAGCTGACAAAAAGGCTTGTTAGCTCAACAGATATCGAATTGAAACTTTGCACACATCCTTCATTCCTTTGTACGCAGTATATAAGTTGGAAAAGCCGGGATCGGCCGACTATATATAATAGCCGCCATATAACTAATTGATCGGGAATGCCATAATTTTGTTGTTTGTAAAGTGATTTTCTACGGGTTTTATTTTTGGCTATTTGTCCTACCTACCAAGTTTCATAAGGATCGGCGACTTATCCTATAGCTGTCATATAATTGAACGATTGAAAATGCCATAACTTTTGTATTTTTAAATTTAGGAAGTTGGGATTTTTTGAGTATTAAGAATGCATCATATGAATAATTTTGGAGAATATTATTTACAGAATATTCAACTTCAGGTCCGCCTGAAGTTGGCTTTCTTTTCTTATTTTATGTATAATTACACAAGATTTTATTTTTTTTTACTATTATATGTTCAACATATATCTTGCATTTATAACGATCGTTAATAAATTGGTATTAGTTTTTCTATATAATTAAACATTTTTATTCATTTATAATATTTTTTAATATTTGATTAAAAGTTTAGAATATCACCACAACTGTGATCGTTGTTGCTTTTTTCTATCGTTCATGTGCCGTCCTCCCCAATCTTCATAAAAACGTTATACAGTGAGGAGCAAAAGTGATTTCACGATCAACATTTTCATGTTTGGGCGCGTATAAAAAATAAACTAATGAAGTAAATGACAAAAACTTTTTATCTGTTTCTGTTTT
Source organism: Drosophila fuyamai (assembly GCA_018153365.1). Taxonomy (NCBI): domain Eukaryota; kingdom Metazoa; phylum Arthropoda; class Insecta; order Diptera; family Drosophilidae; genus Drosophila; species Drosophila fuyamai. The sequence continues at coordinate 120,895 of JAECXW010000190.1, forward strand.
TCGTTCTTGTTTTTGGAAGGTAAATCGCGCAGCGAAATCAAAGAGCGCTTGGATGATGTGTACGGTGGCTCTTCTGCTTCGATGGCGACCGTCAAAAATTGGTTTAACGAGTCTCAACGTGGACGCACGTTGTTTTTTGATGAGCGACGCCCTGGTGCCCCGAAAACGGCTACCGATAGAAGATTGCCGATAGGAGATACGCGAGATAGCTGACACAGTAGGCATGTCAAAAGACCGCGTGGGTCATATCCTGCATGAAATTTTTGTCATGAGAAAGCTGTCGGCGCGATGGGTGCCGCGTCCACTTCAGAGCAGTGTTTGACGCTGTTTAAGCGCAATCCGAAGGAGGAATAATGATGACCACCGTTTTTTGGGATTCACAAGGTTTGATCTAGATCGACTACCTGGAGACGGGCAAAACCGTCACAGGGCTATACTACGCCGAATTATTGGGCCGATTCGCCGCCGAATTGCAAAAAATACGGTCCCATTTGGCGAAGAAAAATGTGCTCTTCTATCATGACAACGCACCGGCTAATACTTCCGCCCTCGCATAGGCCAAATTGGTCGAATTGAGCTCGAAATGCTACAGCATCCACCATATTTTCCAGATTGGCTTATATACTGTGTGCAAAGGAAAGTTTCAATTCGATATCTTTAAAACTGAGACACTAGTGGAATAACGGATCAGGAAAGAAATACTAGGGAGCACGCCTTTAGAAGGGAATGTCCGACTTGTAGAGAGTCTGAACGCGAAGTGGATGCTGCGCGCAACGCCTTTATGCGCTCCTTCAAAGAATATTGAATAATAGATCACGAAAGAAATACCAGGGAGCACGCCATTAGAGGGAAGATCAGACTTATAGAAAGTCTGAACGCGAAGTGGATGCTGCGCGCCACGCTCTGATGCGCTCTTTCGAGGACTATAGAATAATGGAAGAGGCAACAAATACCAGGGAGCAAGCCATAAGAAGGCAAAGTCCTGATTAGAAAATTGACTACTGTCAGCGAGAAGCAGAATACCATCGGACGTAGAAGTAGTGATCCTGCAAGGAAAAGCCAGCAGCAATTAAGAAATTTATCGCAAAAACGAATGTCCCGACAGCAAACCTGCATAATGGTAGGCACATTAATGAGGCTCGAGTTATAAACCATAGAAGTAATTCACAAAATCGTGCAGCGAAGTCTCTAACTCAATTCCAGCGAAATATTGATAAGAGAGCTAGATTGTTTCCCGAAGAGCAGATTGAACAAAAGGAGCTCCAAGGACAAATCAGTCGATCTGGAGCACATAATACCTATTTAAATAATGTAAGGATGGGTCCCAGTAAAATAAGTACAAGTTGTGGAGGACTATGGTTTCCCTTCAGGTTAAAGCTCTGATCAAGCGCGGGCAATTACCCCCAATTTGACCGAGTTCTTAAACGTATCGAGGGAGAGAGCGCGTTCTTGCTCCCCCTCGCTACCATCGACGTCTCTGCGGCCAAAGATCGCTGAATGTGCTTCAATGCAGGTATGCAATAACCTAAGCTCATCAGCAGTAACTAGCACCGCAATTTCTTTAACAACGTCAACTGTAACTACAACAACAACTGCAACCGTATCGACTGCTCGTTTAATGACATCATCAGCTAGCAGCGCAAATATTAATACGTCTGCCACTGCGCTGCCCGAAAAACAGAACAAAACCAATGAATGTACTAAGCCGGCTGTGCAGACTGGTATGGATCGCTACATCCAAATCAAAAGGAAGCTGATCACTCTAAATTCTCAACGCAAAATAACCCGTAACAATGCTAGCCTAGCTGAAATAGAAACGCCCACGAACTCAAATCGATTTAAAATCTTGGAAAACGCCTATGACGTTGAGGCGGCCGAATCCACTGAAGTCGAGAAAAGGAAGCCAAAACCTCCGCCAATTTATATTCGAGAAAAAAGTTCCAATGTTCTTGTCAACAAAATTATTGAGCTTATTGGAAAGGATAACTTCCACATAATACCTCTAGTAAAGGGCAACATCCAGGAAACAAAGGTTCAAATGAAGTCTGAAGATAATTACAGAGTATTATCGAAATATCTTTCCGAGAATAAAAAGAACTTTTACACGTATCAGCTAAAAAGTAGCAAGGGCCTGCAAGTCGTACTTAAGGGCATAGAGTCCGACGTAACGCCTGCAGAGATAACAAAGGCGCTTCAAGAGAAGGGATTTAACGCTAAGACAGTCTTCAACATCCTTAACAGGGATAGAAAGCCGCAGCCACTCTTTAAGGTTGAGCTCGAACCAGAAAAAAAGCCCATAAAGAAATACGAAGTGCATCCCATTTACAATCTTCAGTTCCTGCTGCACCGCAGAATTACAGTTGAGTAACCGCACAAACGCAATAGCCCGGTACAATGTGCGAACTGCCAAGAATATGGCCATACAAGGTCATACTGTGTGTGTAGTTTGTGGAGATCTTCATGACTCCGCACACTGCCCAGCGAGCAAAGATGACTGCAACTCGAAAAAGTGCGACAACTGCGGTGGCAATCACACTGCTAACTACAGAGGCTGCCCTGTTTACAAGGAGCTGAAAAGTCGCATCCACCAGAGAGGAACTGCCGCCCGCACCCAAAATAAACAGATGACAGCTTCCAGATCAAACCCTGAAGTCTTCTTGTCGACTGCAGCCAGATCCTCACTAGGACCCTTAAACTCTAATAAAAATGAGACTTACGCAAGCGCTTTAAAATCAGGACTGGCTAACCCTGTCTCAAAAAGTTCATTTCTGCAATCAGCATACCAAGAACCGAACACGGCTCAGCAGCAACAATTCCCGGAGCAGTCATACAGCAACTTCGAAGATATGATATACAGCCTGCAGCAAAGCCTTACGGAGTTTATGTCGTTTATGCGCACAAATCTACTGATTCAAATGCTAGTTTCACAACAATCCAAATAATGACTTCCCTAAGGATATCTACGTGGATCGCTAACGGCGTCTCACAGCAGAAACTTGAGTTATCTCAATTCCTACTCGACAACCATATCGATGTAATGCTGCTTTCAGAAACACACCTCACAAATAAATACAATTTTCAACTACGAGGTTACTCATTTTACGGAACAAATCATCCAGATGGTAAAGCACATGGTTGGACTGGAATTCTAATCAGAAGCCATATTAAGCAGCACTATCATAACAAATTTGCTAAAAATTATCTACAGGCCACATCTATAAATATACAAAAAAATACTGGCAACCAACTTACACTAGCCGCCGTATACTGCCCCCCTCACTGCTTCACCATAGCTGAAGATGAGTTTATGCAGTTTTTCAACTCACTAGGAGACCACTTCATAGCAGCAGGGGACTACAACGCCAAGCACACACACTGGGTATCACGTCTCGGGACTCCAAAAGGAAAACAGCTCTATAATGCAGTTATAAAAGCCAAGAACAAGCTGGACTATGTTTCTCCTGCCAGGCCAACATACTGGCCGGCAGACCCAAGGAAACTACCCGATTTAATAGACTTTGCAATTACCAAAAACATTCCTAAAAATCTGATAAGCGCCGAATGCCTCTCGGATCTTTCATCGGATCACTCGCCAGTCCTGTTTATTCTTCTCCGACATCCAGGCGCATTGGAGCAATCGTTTAAATTGACATCTCAGAAAACCAATTGGGTTAAGTACAAGAAATACATTAGCTCACACATTGAGCTAAGTCCTCATCTCAACGATGAAGCCAACGTAGACAGATTTGTTAATACACTGGAGTCTGTACTCGTCTCTGCAGCTCGAGTTTCAACACCCCAAACTACAAGTACACAAAGCAACCAAAAGAAGACAAATCTACAAATAGAACAGCTCGTCCTCGAAAAGCGACGCTTACGTCGAGAGTGACAACTCCACAGATCACCATCTGCTAGGCAAAGCTTCAAATATGCCTCACGTCAACTCACAAAAGCTTTACAGCAAGAAGAAGCACATGTCCACCGACGCTACATAGAGCAATTGTCAACATCTAGCACAAAACACTCACTGTGGAGAGCTCACCATACTCTAAGCTCACCGAAAGTAACCGTGATGCCTATTAGAAACCCAGTAAATGTTTGGCACATGAGCCTCAGCTTCAACATGAACCAATTGAGTTTCGCCCAAACGAAATCGTTAACATCATCAAAAATCAGCTGAATCCGAAAAAATCCCCGGGCTGCGACCTCATAACTCCCAAAATGATCATTGAGCTCCCATATTGCGCCGTTTGCACTATCACCCAGCTTTTTAATGCCATCGCAAAACTTGGCCACTTTCCAGTGAGATGGAAAAAGTCGATTATAATAATGATAGCAAAGCCAGGAAAAGACCACACAATTCCCACGTCGTATAGACCTATAAGCCTACTCTCATGCTTATCTAAACTCTTTGAAAAATGCGTATTGATTCGGATAAACACATACCTAAGAATCCAGGAAGGAATTCCGTCACATCAATTTGGGTTTCGTGAAAAGCACGGAACAATTGAGCAGGTCAACCGGATAACATCAGAAATTCGGAACGCGTTCGAAAAACGAGAGTACTGTACTGCCATATTTTTAGACGTCTCTCAAGCATTTGATAGAGTTTGGCTAGAAGGTCTAATGTACAAGATCAAGTCAATGCTCCCCTACAACACCCATAAGCTTCTAGAGTCTTACCTGTACGACAGAAAATTTGCTTTTCGATGCAACACTGCTATAACTGACGATTTCACTATTGGAGCTGGAGTTCCTCAAGGAAGCGTGCTTGGGCCAACATTATATGTCCTCTACACAGCAGACATCCCAACAAGCACACGACTAACAACATCTACGTTTGCTGATGATACAGCCATTCTCAGCCGCTCAAAATGCCCGATGCAAGCAACTGCGCAGCTCGCTCTTCATCTGGTCGATGTAGAAAAGTGGCTATCAGATTGGCGAATTAAAGTGAACGAACAAAAATGCAAGCACGTTACGTTCACCCTGAACAGGCAAAACTGCCCGCCGCTCATGTTAAACCATACTCTACTCTCGCAAGCAAACGAAGTGACATATCTAGGAGTACACCTCGACAGAAGACTCACATGGCGCCGGCACATTGAAGCCAAAAGAACACACCTAAAACTAAAAGCCAGTAGCCTTCATTGGCTTATCAACGCTCGGTCTCCCCTTAGTCATGAATATAAAGTCCTGCTGTATAACTCGGTACTAAAACCTATATGGATGTACGGCTCTCAGTTATGGGGGAATGCCAGCAATAGCAATATTGACATAGTCCAGCGAGCTCAGTCGAAGATCTTGAGAACAATCACTTGGGCACCGTGGTACGTTCGCAACGAAACCATACATCGCAACTTAAACATTCTACCAGTCAAAGAAGTGATCGCGGAACAGAAGGAAAAGTACTTTACCAAGCTATCCTTGCACCCTAACCATCTAGCGAGAGGTCTTACAAGGTTGATCAACCAATCACGCCTTCGTCGCAATGACTTACCCACCCAGCGACCGACTTGAGGCACGCGCAACCAGAATGCAGTCTTATTATACTGTTAGTTAAATTTTAATGTTAAGATTCGTAAACTTATTGTTAGTCTCAAAATTAAGAGAAGATTCAATAAATAAAAGCAAAGTTAATAAAAAAAAAAAAAAAAAAAGGTTAAAGCGCTTAACAAAAGGATAATAATATCCAAATATCCGCAACTAGATGTTTCAAAAACCATTTATTTATCTGAAAAGTTTTCCAATTCCTCTGACCTTTATTTCTTCTGCAATACATGACACGCAACAATTTCAAAAGGCAAAATACCAAATTTATGCTTATCGGAGGGCTTCCACCAACCTGAAGTGCCTTCTTACTTAAAGTCTAACATGCCTGGGATAAAGATTGATTTCGCCGAGAATACCGTTTATTCAAAGTTAAGCCTCAAATTCGGTTTTACGATCGACGGTGAGCAAAAGTTCAAAAAATGTTATATGTATGTAAGATTTATTATAGGATATGGGTTTATTTATTAAAAATACTATTAAGTTTATAGCCGAACAGGTAAATGATATTAATTAATTAATTAATTAAGATTCCAAATGACCGACAGAAATTCGCGACTACTTTTGACAACTTTCAACTTATTACGACTTCTGCGACTGGCTTCTTCGACTTGATTCTGTGGCTACTTCTTCGACTTCTTCTGTTCTCTTCTTCGGCGCTGCAAACTTCTTATCTGTAAAATGTAAGCAAATTTTCAAAGGGTGGGAATGATGGGTGGTGTGTGACAAGGATGGGTGTGTCAACTTGTAAGGTGATTATACCGATGCCACCTTACACTTGGCCATCCTAATCATCATCTGACCGAGATGATCCTTCGTCTGATTTGGGCCTGGGAACTCTGCAGATTTTTGAACATCATATCGACCGTTCCGCTTTACGTTGATGATTTCTTAAAGTCCTAAAAATTTGTTTGACAACTTTTTCCCGTTGAAGAATTGAGTCACTCTAATAGCGACTAAGTCACCTAATTGATATCCGTGGTAGCCTTTCCTCTTTTTGTCAAAGTTCCGCTTGTTCGTTTGTTGCTCTTTTTCGATCTGGTTTTTGGCTTCTGTCCTTATTCGGTTGCGCTCGTCTTAAACGCCTGACAATAATTCCTCTTGAAGGATGTTGAACAAATCTGCATCTGCTTCGTTTCTCTTCTTAATTCCAAACAAAATTTCAAATGGGGTAAATTTTGTTGAAGAGTGAACGAGTGCGTTGATCGCACCTGAGAAGTGTATTGATACCATTTCGATGGCTCGCCCGTAAATGTCTATGTCAATACAGAAATGATAACCCTGTTAACTCTTTCAATCTGTCCATTTCCTCTGGGAATCCCGGTAGTATTTTCGATGTGTTCAATCTTCCCGTCAACACAGAACTTCTTGAAAGGCTTAGACGTAAAAGCAGTCCCCTTGTCGCCGATGATACGTTGAGGGTTTCCAAAAATGGCTACCCATGAACTAAGATGTTTTATGACTTTATTAGCGTCAGCCGATTTAGTGGGATATATCCATTATACTTTGAAAAGCCATCAATAACTGCGATTATATATTGGTACTTTTTTGAAGTTATATTTAAGGATCCTAGATGATCAATGTGGAGGGTTGATAACGGCTTATCTCCCTTGTCTATGCAACGCAAGTAATCTTCTTGTTTTCCGAGTTTTCTGTTGTGGGTTATACACTCGATGCAGTTTGCAATAACTTCCGTCACTTTTTTGTCTAAGTGAGGTATGAAATACTCCTGTTGAATTGCATGCTTTGTTTTTTCTGATCCCATGTGACCAAAATTATGAGCTGTTCGAATAATTTCCTTTTCCATACACTTTGGAATAGCGAGCAACTCTGCTCCGGCAACCTGTTCGTAAATTAAGTTATTTTTCATCCTGTATTGCGCATAAGGTTTTTCCTTCAAGATCTCTGCTACGGCTGTAAAGTGCTCATTTTTTTTCTGTGCCCTTAAAATTTTTGACTGCACTTTTGATGACTGGGAATCGACTAAGACTATCACATGCTTTATTCTGGTGCCAGAACGATGTTCTACTTTGAACGAAAAATCTTGAAGGTACATAAGCCACTTTACTACTTCACGAGGGACGTCTTTCTTTGTTGTCACCTTAAAGGCAGCGCAGTCCAGTGCTGCCAGAAACTCCCAAGCAGAAATTGCTAGATTTTGAAAAAAAAGTTGCTAGAAATTGCTAAAAATTCGTCGAAAGTAGCCAAAAATATGCTAGATCAGTTAAATTTAACTTTTAAACAAATTATAAATATAAATGGTCGCTTGTCGCCATCGTCGTGTGTTTTGTAATGTATAGGCATAGTGCCACTTCTTGTTCCACCGATTTCATGGACTTTTGAAGGAAGGGCAACTTATTTTTTGTGTAACAACGCCCATTGCAGCAATGGATATCGAAAAGTTTCACGCCTATTGTGAATTTGCAATACGCATAATAGTCCCTGTTAGTGTCCGTGCGAATCCACTCCTTAAACTTGTCATCGCGCAGCCAGGCATCCCGAAAATGTTGTTTGTAAATTTTTGGCATCTTTACCGACACAACACAGCACAAAAGTGATCAAAAGTGTTCATATGATTGAACCACTGAGATAAAAAGTAATTCCGATATCTTTGTGAACCATTTTCGATCGTAACCAAATACGATGGTAAATTGGAAACAGGAAAGGGCAGAGTCGAAGTTGAAATACCCTTGCAGAATATTCTATAAATTATATTCTCCAAAATTATTCATATTAGGCATTCCTAACACTCATAAAAATCCCAACTTCATAACATTAACAAGAAAGGAAAGCTAGCTTCGGGCGGAGCCGAAGTTGAAATATCATTGCAGAATATTTTGTAAATTATATTCTCCAAAATTATTCATATGATGCATTCTTAACACTCGTATTCCCAACTTCCCAACTTTAAAAACACCAAAGTTATGGCATTTCCGATCAATCAGTTATGTGGCAGCTATAAGATATAGTCGGCCGATCCCGGCCTTTCCGACTTATATACTGCGTCCAAGGAAAGGAAGGGTGTGTGCAAAGTTTCAATTCGATATCTTTAAAACTGAGAGACTAGTTCGCGTAGAAACAGACAGACGGACAGACGGACATGCTTATATCAACTCAGGAGGTGATCCTGATCAAGAATATATATACTTTATAGGGTCGGAGATGTCTCCTTCACTGCGTTCCACAGTTTTGACCAAAATAATAATTCCCTCTGCAAGGGTATAATAACAAAATGTTTAGTTTTGTAATAAAGTTGCTAAAATTTGAAAAAAAATGAAAAGTTGCTATATTTGTTGCTAATAGCAAATCGAAAAAAAAAGTTGCAAAATTTTTTAAAAGTTGCTAGATATAGGAACTAAATAGCTAAACTGGCAGCCCTGGTGTTGGGCAGTAATTTCTGAACTGGTTAGATGACAGTAGCTGTCTTATTTCTGCAGTAGTTTGCTCGAATGCCAATGACAAGAATCTTTCTACATTTCAATCCGTTAGTTTTAAAACCAATTTAGCAAAATTAGCCATGTGTGTTTTAGCGGTTCAATAATCATCGTTTGGATCTTTTAGAACAGTCTGGCGCAGTCATTTTAGTTGCTATCTTTACTTAGGATGCGTTAGTTTTCTTAGTTAAATTTTCTTAATTTTCTTTTTATGTGCACATAGTGTAGTGACCAACTGAATTGATTTGAATTGACACTACTCACCTCACTCTCGCTAAGAGATGTCGCTGCATAGATATATAGAAAATACTCTATATTTAGCAATAGTTGCGATAAGCAGAACGCTCGCACTCAGCCTCAAATAGTAGGATTAAACCGTTAGTAAGTTGGACAGAAAAACCTTTGCTAATATCTAAGCCCACTGTTACCCAAGTTTTTAATAAGGTAAATCAAAATTCGTATCATAAGCCGTGACGTCATACATATGACCGTAGACTCAAGGGGGTTTTTTTCTACTTTAGCCACTTTACAGTCTGATCCTTCCAATCACATCACCAGCTGGGACCAAATTTTGCATCGAAAGCTACAGCTACAAAGGGCAATGTGTAATTATAAAAAAAACGACTAGGTTTAATTAAGAGAAGCTTACAAGAGTATGATGGTAATATAACGCTTGTATCTCAGTTAAGGTCCTGTAAAAAGTTTTTTTGCACTGACTTTATCCGGGCTTTATGTTTACCAAACTGGAAACAAACATGGAAGTAATATGGTCAGAAAAAAATTGTTTTAAGAATTAAGCGTTCTTAAAACATAAGTCAAAATTATACTTAAGCTCTATTAAGCTATTTTTTCTTTTAATAAAGCTCAGAGCTAATTTTTTTTTCGCTTTAAAATGCGGTAAATAATGGAATTCCCAACTGGTTTTGGCTACCTTTTGGTAGCACACCTGACTGGTTACCTAATGTATTCAAAAGTATGTATTAATTTGCTCCATTTGTAGAAGAAATTCCGACAATAAGATACAAAGGAAGGAGAACAGCTAAGTTCAAAGCTTACCCCGCATACAATGCTATAATTCCCAACTGGCTCTAGCTGCGTTTTGTTAGGAAGTGTGGGTTTTTGATGTCAATCATCGTCTGATAAATTGGATATCGTCAACGGAGTAGAATTCGAATATTTAAGGAAAAAACTCCGCAAATAGATTTTGGTAAGATTTACAAAATTTCAGAGATGTATGTTTAAAATTTTGATGGGTTTATTACTTTATATTTTAAATTAAAAGGTAATTTATCTAGTTTTATTTTTTGTGTTTTTTACTGATTGACTTTACAGGCCTATACTAAAAAATAGTTTTATTTGATAATCAGCTGTTTTACAATTAAAGATAAAGATGGTGTCGGGTCAATCGCCACATTAATGAAATAACTACTCTGAAAAATGAGTTGTCTGTTTATGCGCGCTTTTATCTACCGTGTGGTTTGCATTAGTGGATAACCTCGCCCTCTTGATCTTTTCGTTTTAATTTTTGGGATTATTGATCAGATTGCGGTCTACAAGACTTAGTCGTGAACTTATCAATATATTTCGCCGTTGGCTAAAAGTCCTGATTAATTCAATATTCTTTCCATTATTTAGTTTTTTTATGAGATTTCAATATATCTAGGGTTACGTGGTTCACAGGAGATAAATCCAAAGTCATACTACCTATAGCAAAATGGAGATTTTAATTATGTATCTTAAATCTAATTCTTATCTTTCCTCGCTATCGTTTGAAAACATGACGGACAATAAAACTCATTTATGGGGCCTGTGGTGCAGAAGGTACACACAAAAGAGGTAACCGGTTGTGTAAAGTGTGGTGCCGTGCGCAGAGGTCTTAGAGGACATTCGGTAAACCGTGAACTTTGTCCTCGATTAAGCTTCAATGAAGCTTCAAGGCGCTGCTATGACGAACACAGATCGTCCACAGATGTGCCGAAAGAGATCAATAACCCAGCGCGAAAAATCTTTTTATTTGCTTTGAACAATAGGGCAGTCACGTTTATTATAAATTTAGTGGAACGAGCATTAAATATACTGAGCTATCCATATCATTCTATGGCACCCACATCGGAATTGTTACGATTGGGGAAATATATGAATCCATAGAAATGGGAAAATGAAGGAAATCCTCACACAAGCCATTCCAATAACGCAAAAGTTACGAAACAATCAAGAGCAATGACTTGGAATGTTTGATGCTGATAGCAAAAAAAGACAAAAAGCTGGACAAAGAGAGAAGAGTTTGATTCCAGCAATGTGTCTTCACACTTACCGCCGAACATTGGAGTTTCATCGACTTTCGTAAGCATTACACCGGATAAGGACGACAATCCGATCTACGAAAATGTCAAACAGTTGTCGGAGATGGGCACTCAAAAGGGAAGGCTGTGCGTCGATTTTGGGCAAAGCTCCGTTGAGTATAAAAAGGATGCTTTTCAAATGATCAACTTCTAATGATCAACTATATACTGGCCTAACTCCTACAAGCGCAGTATATTAGCAGCCTGAACGTTTAGGGAACAGTATGCAGAGATAACTTATATGAGTCAGAGGGTGGCAAGAGACCTGTAATAAGGTTATAACGAAAAAAGACCAAGTGTCGATCTCAAAGACGGCTTTGGCTTTTAGGAGGTCCTCTTGCGGATGCTCCAATAACGCGTGGAGTCGATTGCACGGCGAGCAGATATAGAAAATCAGTTCGCTAAACGCTTTGTACAAAGCTTTTCTTAAATTGTTTATGTTATCTTTAGGAGTTTTCCAACATTTCTATTATTGGAATTAATCATATTTAATTAATTCTTACAAAAAGGGTAACAAGTTATAGGCCAGTAGTTATAAAATTATATTTGATGTCTGCCATCCCTAAACTTTGGCGTCCTTTTGTATATTCGTCATAAAGCTGGAGCGGTGCTTGGTTTTATTAAAAGGTGGTATAAGAAATCTTTAAAAGGCGTATGTGCATTTTTGCAATTACAATTTTTTTCTAAAATTTAAAATACAAAGGCGGATTAATCCAATTGACGAGGTCACATTTTATTGTTACTTCCAATTCAAAGTTTATTGGTTAGCATTTTTTTAGCATTTGCCAGAATAAAATGAGAATTTTAGGACTTTACCTAATTGCATTAAAAGGAAAAGTGCGCAAAACTGCTCTTTAAGATTTAATTCGTATGAACAACAACTAGGTACTTCGAAACAAATAATAAATGTTAATGTGAAACTAGGTAAAACTCACAAAACTTCTTTTCTTAAAATGATACTTCATTAATAATTTCCTGAAGTTAAAGAACTACTAAAAACATTAAGTTAAAAGAATAGCACGATAAATTCCTACATTGGTAACTAACTAATACGTGGACAACCACCATGTACAAAATTCTCTCAAAAATTGACAACTGCGTTTCAACTGCTTAAATTTAGTTCTTTCTTTGTCTCTATATATAAAGCTATCAGTAGGAAAACTGGGAATCAACGCACTGCCAAAACCACTGGTTAACAATATTAATATGCATTTTTATTACATTCTAATAACTTTAAACTGATTTGCTAAGATTTATTGGGGCTCCCCAAAGTGGCCCCAATCGCTTCCAATTGGAAAAAAGGTCAATTTTCCTTTCAAAAATTCTGGACGCTAAGCCGTTTAACCAATCGAATCAGTGTTTTCGCCCAAAAATAGTTTAAGACAATATAAATGTTCAAAAAATTTGACCGCTTAGATTTAAGGCTTTTTACTATTTTTAAAACACATTCTAAAATAACAATGGAGGCGAAAATCTCTTCAAACAACGAAAAATGTCACTTCTAAACTGAGTATCAAAAATTCCTTCGGTAAAGTTTTTCCTTAAGCTTTAACGATTCATTTGATATATTGATCTATCGATCTATTATTGAATTTAAGTGCTCTTTACAGTTATTGCTGCCAGAATACGTAAAAGACGTTTTTTTTTGCCGAAAATCTATTTGGCCTGGTTTTTGATAGTGTAGTAAATATATACCATTCAAATTGTTTTTTTAAAGTGTTTTGCCACGCGCTGTTAGGAAATATAAGAGCGGGAGATCGCAGTAGATAGAGAAAGAGGAAAGAGTGTAGCAAGTGCTCAAAAGCAGAAGCTAACGGGGAAACTTTGAATTTGATTAGAGCCGTATCAAGAAAATTTGCCGCGAGTTGTGTTTTTATGTGATCATTTTTCTATTAATTAGGCAAGGAGGAGGCTTTGCGGAATTAATAGGAAAATTTCTTTGCATAACCGTGTATTTTGGTGTATAACCGTATGTGAGCAATAATATTATTAATGAGGGTTAACTAAAGTTTCAGACAAAACTACAAATATGTTTAAGGTAACATCTAAAATGCAAAATTACATAGTTCTACGCAAACCTATTACATAAGAAAAGTAGGATATTCGGGTTATCCACCGCAAGCGAAGCTGCGGGCACCTTGCTAGTATGATATATTACCTTTGCTCACACAAGACGTATCGGAAATGTGTTTTTTAAGGTAAAATGTCTTAAAAAGACACTGAACTATTTAAGTTCTTGACGGTCACTGCCACTGCCACTGTTTCGTTAAGGTGACCAAATAGGTACATTTAATATCCCAGGAGACTTCAAAAGTTAGCACATAGGCATCTTTAAACTATTAATATATATTTCATTAGCCCAAAAATATATTTTACTTTTATACCCGGACTTTTATATTTATTTTCCTTTCTCGCGTATATCATCTCGCCATATGTTAGGCAGCTGCGCCCCCGCTCTGTTAGTCGTGGGAAATTTTCGGTATATGCAAGTTAACACGCGCATCCAAAAGGCAGAAAAATTGCCAAGTTGCACACCGGATACGGTTGCCCACACGCGCAAGGTCGAAAACGCTGACCACGCATTCCTTGGGCTAAAGCCGGCTGCCCAACTCCGGCACGCCAGCAACGAATAATCGTTGCCGGGCGGATACAGAATGCTGACAGGGCATTCCGTCAACTGCGTTGTCACCTGAAGTAGGTTTGGAGTTGCAGCCGCGGTAAAGTTTAAGTCAGTCTAAGTTGTACTCCGTAGGTTAACACTTGCGAAAAATTGTGAATCAACTCATTTAATGTCCCTGCTCGAAAGAGTTCGCGACTAATAAAATAAAATAAATAAACTATAACAAATTCATTTATTAATTGGCGCCCTAACGTGAAAAAAACTCGTTAAAAATAATTATAAATAATAAAGTAATATAAAAAATCCAACTTCGCAAACAAAAAATGCGCTAAGTTGTATCGTACCATTATACGGAAAATCGGGCTCCAACCTAAAGTAGAAGTTAAAAAAAGGAAAAAAATAGTGCAGAAAAATACTGAGTGAAAAAAATAGAGAAATAACCCCTCACCCGCACGAGAAGTCGCAGTTGCCGCCAGCAGTTGCAGTCGCCACCAGCAGTCACAGTCGCCACCAGCAGTCGCAGTCGCTGCCCAGCAGTCGCAGTCACAGCCGCAGTCGCCGTCACAGTCGAGGTCGCCGTCAGCAGTTGCAGTCGCAGTCAGCGGCCGCCACCAACAGCCAACCCTCTCCCTCGCCCCGCACGAGGGATAGAAATCGTCAAACCGATCAATCAGTTATATGGCGGCTATAGGATAGACGAACATGCTTACATCAACTCAGGAGGCGATCCTGATCAAGAATATATATACTTCATAGGGTCGGAGATTTCTCCTTCACTGCGTTCCACACTTTTGGCCAAAATTATAATACCCTCTGCAATGGTATAAAAAGGGCACCGTTAATGCTATTGTTCTTTCCTTTGCCTAATTTGTCTTTACATGTTTCGCTTCGCGTCAAAGTAGTGTATATAAAAGCATGTCCGCTATGAAAAATAATCACATAACTTAAATTCACTTAAAAAAGGAATCAATACCTTTCAAAACTATCATAATAATTTTATTTTTAAAAAGTACAGTACGACTACAATACAAAAATTATGCTAATTTATTTTCAAGGGTGTATAAAGGTCGATCTGATTTTAATACAATGTCCTCCACCTCTCAGCTCATTTTATGGGGAGAGAGACAGAGTAAGAGAGGGAGATGGTTTTTCTGCGTTGCCTACGATCGGGGACTGAGAGTTTCGGCTCTGCCTGCGTCGCACTCGGCTCTGCCGACTTTGCCTTTGGCTCTGCCGGCGTCGCAGTCCGCTGCTGATTAAACAGTGATGAATTTTTGTAGTGATGAATTTCGGAACTACAGGCACCAAAGGAGAACAGAAAAGGTTTCGCCTGTAATAAAATTGGGCTTCTCGCGCGGAATTGCACGTGGAGACGAAACATTAGACAGAGTGCGACGAAAAAGGGAATATGGCAACAACGCTAAATATTGCAGAAGAGGCAAACGGTGCAGTATGGCAGTATGTGGTGTATTGATAGTGGGTGCACATCTCATATGAGCTCGAACACGAGACTATTTATAAATATAGAGAATACTGATAAAAAGCTGCATTTGGCAAATAAGGAAACAACCAAAGTAAACGGAGTCGGCGATATAAACGTGCAAATCAGAACAAACGACGTAAAACGTGAGAGCGAAGTAATACTGAGAGAAGTTCTGTATGTGTCTGATCTACGCCAAAATTTATTATCTGTGTCGAACATGACAGACAAAAGTTTTGAGGTGCATTTTCGGAAAAATTATGCAGTCGTTTTAAACAACGGGAAAGAATAGTTAATTGCTAAACGTTTTGGAGATCTTCACTATTTGGACACGAAGGCGCATCAGGCAAATCAGGCCATGACAGAAAATCAAAACAATTTCGATTTGTGGCATCGCAGAATGGGTCACCTAAATAGAGGTGATCTAATAAGTATGGCAAGATCAGGAAAATGGTTTGGAGCTTGGTGAGAACTTAAGCCCATCCGAGTGTGAAGTCTGTATCAGTGAAAAACAAACAGCGTCTTCATACAAACGGGCGGAAGATAAGAGAACCAGCTGTTTATTAGAAATTGTACATAGCGATGTATGCGGTCCAATGCGAACCAAATCCATTGGTGGCCGCAAATATTTTGTCACCTTTATAGATGATTACAGCCACTATTGTGAGACCCATTTTCTTAAGCAGAAATCTGATGTATTCGAGGCTTTCAAGGCCTATAAAGCCCCGGCGGAAAACTTTACAGGCAGGAAGATTAAGGCTCTTCAATCGGACAACGGCACCGAGTATTGCAGTAAGGCAATGGAGAATTTTTTCAAGACACGTGGAGTAAGGAGACGACTAACTACACCGCACACGCCGCAACAAAATGCCGCTCCGCAGCACAACCGTACTTTAATCGAAATGGCCCGATGCATGATGAGGTAGTCTGGGGCGCCGCCATCGTTTTGGGCAGAAGCGGTAAACACGGCAAGCTGCATCCGAAACAGATGTCCGACAAAGGCTTTAGATGGCGGAATTGTGGCTACGGCAAATGAGATGACCGCAGGAGAAAAGAGAGCCACAAATCCCACATGCCTAATCAAAAAGGCGCTTTATGGATTACGGCAATCAGGTTTGCGCTGGTACTGCAAGCTCACCGAAAAACTTAAAGAAATTGGATGCGTGCCAACGAAACAGGATCCATATTTTTTCGCAAAGAGAGTAGGGCAGAAAATTTTGTTTATCACTATTTATGTCGACGATTTATTGGTAGCCACAAATCATCCAAAATGGCTTATTCAAGTGAAAGATCATTTAAGCAAGGCGTTTAAAATGAATGATATTGGTCCTGTTAAAAACTGTTTGGGTATTGAATTTGATCAAAACTTGCAAAAGCGTACTGTTTCAATGTCACAGCAAAAGTACATTGATATAATTTTGAAGAGATTCGGAATGGTTGATTGCAAACCTGCTGCAACTCCAGTCGAGGCGAAGTGCTCACCTAAACAACCGGAAAAACCCAACGAAAATGAAATGGAAAGGTATCCATATCAAAGTTTAATTGGCACTTTAATGTTTATTTCAGTTATGACTCGACCAGACATCGCCTACGCAGTGAACTTCTTAAGTCAGTTCAACTCGAGCTACGATGCTAACCACTGGAATGTAGCTAAGCGAGTTCTTCGATATCTAAGCGGATCGAGAAACCTGGGACTACTTTTTCAAGGCTCAGGCGAAGATTTGTATGGCGTTGTCGACGCAGACTGGGGCGCAAACTTAACCGATCGGCGCTCATACTCAGGCCAGGCGTTCATCCTAGCAGGTGCGGCTGTGAGCTGGGAGGCACGCAAGCAAAGGACCGTGGCACTATCCAGCACGGAGTCTGAATCTGGCAATGTCTAGCGCAGCCAAGGAAGCTGTGTATTTAAAGGCACTTCTAAATAGTCTAGGCTGGACCTGCGAGACTGTCAAAATTTTAAACGACAACCAAAGCGCTCAGAGATTGGTCAAAGGTTTCGGTTTCCATCCACGCACGAAACACATAGACGTACGTCATAATTTTATACAGGATATGTACAAGAGTGATGACATCGATATAGAGTATATGCAAACCGATAAGATGCCAGCTGATGTCATGACCAAAGGGCTTAATAGTTTAAAGCAGTCGAATTGTATTTCTTGGCTAGGCATCACTTATATTAATTAATTTATATATGGTTACTTTGAGGGCGCGTGTTGTAATTTGGAGTACTATTTACAAAGAAACAAACTGGTCACATCACTCACACTAAAACGACTTCGACAACTTAACGTTCACTCGTGGCGTTATTATTTCGGAACAGATTTACTGGGGGGTAATTCACGCAAGAAATTCCACAAATTCTCACATTTCCGATCAATCAGTTATATGGCGGCTATAGGATATGGTCGGCCGATCCTTACGAAATTTGGTAGGTCGTATTGATTGGCAAAAACTAAAACCCATAGAACATCCCAACCTTCCTAACTTTAAAAACATCAAAGATATGGCATTTCCGATCAATCAGTTATATGGCAGTTATAAAATATTGTCGGCTGATCCTTATGAAATTTGGTAGGTCGGATTGATTGGCCAAATATAAAATCCACAGAAAATCCCAACTTAACAAACACCAAAGTTATGGCATTTCCGATCAATCAGTTATATAGCAGCTATAGGATATAGTCGGCCGATCCCGGCCGTTCCGACTTATATACTGCGTGCAAAGGAAAGAAGGGTGTGTGCAAAGTTTCAATTCGATATCTTTAAAACTAAGGGACTAGTTTGCGTAGAAACAGACAGACGGACAGACGGACATGCTTATATCAACTCAGGAGGTGATCCTGATCAAGAATATATATACTTTATAGGGTCGGAGATGTCTCCTTCAGTGCGTTGCACACTTTTGACCAAAATTACAATAGGGTATAAAAACAGCAATTTTTTTTTTGTCTCAAAAAAATATATATTCGTCTCCAAACTAGTATTACGTGTTTAAAAACAACGAAATAATAATACAAAACATGAGTGCCTCGACTATTAGATACCCGTTACTCAGCTAAACAACTTAATATAAATAATAAATATATAAATGGCTAACTTGATTTGATTTGCATAGTTATTGGGATATAGTTCGGTATTGACAAATGAAAACCATCGCAATTTCCTTTAATATAAATCCTTATCGAGTATTAACGTTGACTTTGTTGAGCATCTTGGCCAGCTGTTCCAAAGTCATCCGTTAGATGCCGCTATTGTATTGCGCCATTTACCCCAAGACATTGGTATCACGGGCCATGAATGGCGGAAATGTAGGCGCTAGCCAGGCTTAAGCGTTTAATGGGTTTTTGGGCGTTAGAGTGGGCGTGGCAAACTTTTATTAGGCCAATCGATAGGTATTGACGAAACAAATACATATCAATTAAAATTTTCATAATAGCATCAAAACTGTGGCCACAGCTTATGGCTTGTGGGCGTCAGAGGGGGCGTGGCACCATTTTGAAACAAACTTGCGCTGCGTAGGAACTCCTAAAACATAAATGCAAAATGCCAATCTTCTAGCTTTTATAGTTTCCGAGATCTCTGCGTTCATACGGACAGACAGACAGACGGACAGACGGACAGACAGACGGTCAGACGGACATGGCTAGATCGACTCGGCTATTGATCCTGAACAAGAATATATATACTTTATAGGGTCGGAAACGCTTCCTTCTACCTGTTACATACTTTTGCACGAATACAATATACCCTTTTACTCTACGAGTAACGGGTATAAAAACATAATTCAATGTTTTTCTGTCGCAGGAAATGCAGCCCGAACAAATCGTTAATATGGAGGCGGCCATAAACGCGGCCCTAGAAAGACAGCAAAGGCTTTCCGATGAAATGTTAACTAACATCACAGGGGAGTTGGATAGACTAAAAGTAAAAGCCCCAAAAATTGAGACATTCGAAGTAATTAGTATCACACCAGGGATGTACTGTAACACGCCTCTAGGTATTATAAAATCGGTTCCCGAGTTCGATGGGAAACATGAAACCTACATATCTTGGAGACAGGCAGCCATTGCGGCATATAAGGTCTTTGAGCCTTTCATTGGCAGCAGTCGTCATTATCAGGCAGTGGCCATTCTTAAAAATAAAGTTAGAGGTCCAGCGGCAGCAGTATAAGCCTTGTTTAATACTGTGCTAAATTTTCACGCCATCTTGGCACGTCTCGATTTCACATATGCGGACAAAACTCCAAAGCATGTGAGAATGACAGAACTCCACCTATGTTAAAGCCAATAAACTTTGGCAACTCACAATTGCCAAAAAGCTTCTCTGATCGTAACATTGGGGAGTTTCTGACGCTCTGCTTCCATCCCCGTAGATAGCTGATGAGTCTGAGGTGACGTGCAGACGAAACTAGCTAGTCCTATCATAGTCGGGTTCACTCCCCAGGGAGTGTAAGTGTGATGAAAGTAAAGTGGAATAAATCGTTGTGTTATAGAAGAAATTAAAATATAACCAACGTAAGACCTCGAGTAAGGCAATAACACTACAATAAAATAATATATTAAAATTTATTATATACACATACATATACACATACACATTATAACCTATTTAAACCGCCGTTGGACGCAACATTTAATTGTGTTATATTACTGCAATCACTGTCGCCCCCAATTTATTTATTGAAACTCGAAAATTAATAGTTGGTAAAATCATCCCAGCCGCTATACATAAACAATACATAAGCCCTCATATACAAGCAGCTGCAGCGGTGAACTTTTTTGTTTTCCATTTTCGCTACGCTTGTCCGCCGTTAGCAACGTTGTAATTGTTGTTGGACTTTTGGTTTGGCGCGCTGAAGGTCAAAGTGTCGCGCTACTCTGCATTCGGACTGGTATACTGATTTTTGCCGTCATTTGCAACCACTATTAATTTTGATACCTTGTGGCTCGATATTCAATTAAAATAAGCTCAAAAAACCAGTGATGAGCATCCGCCGATTAAATGATCGAATAGAAGCCGGCCAGATTCCGATCCAAGAAGTAGAACTAACTTGTCGGCTAGAGATTTTAAATGCTTCTATTATTAAGGCAACTCAAATACAAGAACAGATCGAAGATTTAGATGATGGCGATGAGTTGGGAGAAGAGTTGGAAGAGCTTTCAATAATAACCAAGGCAAAAATAATGTCGCTTATCTCAGCCTTGAAGACGGCAAGCGAAACGAAAATAATTGGATCAGCTTCTGTAGCCCCAACTCGAGTTCGACTTTCGAGTTTGGCATTGCCGAAATTCAGCAGCAAATATTCGGAGTTTAAGAATTTCATTAGCCTTTTCGAAACTCTTGTTCATCAAGACGACAGCATTCCCGTCATTGAAAAATTCAATCACTTAATTTCTTGTCTTTCTGGTGAAGCTTTGGGAACTATTAAGGCCTACCAAGTCACCGAGAGCAATTATGAAAAGGCTATGATCAGCCTGAAGATAAAGAATGTTTAATTTTTATGAATAATATTTCAACATTGTTTAGTCTTCCGAAAATAACGCAACAGTTAGCTTCGTCTTTAAGAAATATTATCGACACCGTATCATCTATATCCGGTTTTTTGTTATCGATAGGAGACGACACCAAGATTTCAAATGCAATGTTGATCTATCTTGTTTTGAACAGAGTAGACCCAGTGACCAAACAAAATGGGAAGAACAATTAGATTATGAAAGGTTACCGCTTTGGTCCGATTTTGAAAAAATGTTAAACCGCCGATACCAGCATTTATCCGCTGAAGAATCGAAGAAACCAAAGCAAGATAAAGTTATGTCGAGCAAGCCACATAATCGCACCTCATTTTCTTGTTCTTCGTCCAACAGTAAATCCCAGCAAAGTTGTAGCTATTGCAATGCAGGTGACCATATCCTAGCGAACTGTGGTCCGTTTGGTCGCCTTTCGGTAAGGTCCGTTTGGTCGCCTTACAAAGGTTCGACTTTGAAAAATCTGCTTCCTTATGCATCAATTGTATACGAAAGGGTCACACTGTTTCAAAATGCAAATTTAATAAATGTCGAGTTTGTGGCCGCTCGCATCACGTTTTACTGCATAAATATACAGTGTCCGAAAATAGTTTAGCGTTGCCACCACCCCAAGAGATTCTTTCTCCCTCTTTAAATCAAGATCAGCCTTCCACGTCACATGTTATGCATGCGAAAAAAAGTTTCAGTTGTAGTGAAGAGATTTTAGTGTCTATTGACAGCACACTACAGAAGTTTTGATCACTGGAAGAAATGCCATCTCTAAAGAAAATTCTGTCACCTGAGCAAAAGTTATGTGAAGAACACTACCGGAAGACTACTCAGGTTTTGATATCAGGTCGGTTTGAAGTAAGACTGCCGTTTAAATCGGATCCAAATGAGTTAGGCAACTCTTTTGAAGTTGCAAAACGGCGGTTTTTGTCGCTTGAAAGAAGGCTGTCTCGAGACCTTGAGATGAAGGAAATGTACCTAGAATTTATGGAAGAGTACCTTTCCTTAGGTCATATGTCTCTTACAGATAAACTTCTGTTCTGAGACCCCAAAGTACGTCAACCAAGTTACGTGTCGTTTTCAATGCGTCTTGTAAATCGTCAACTCAGAAGTCTCTAAATGACATTTTGATGGTTGGGCCGACAAACCAAGATGAGTTGTACTCAATGTTACTGCGCTTCAGGCTGCATAGGTATGCCCTGACCGCCGATGTAATGAAAATGTATCGTCAAGTGATGGTGAATGAAGCAGATATGCAGTTTCAACTTATAGTATGGAGAAGAGACCCCTCTGAGTCCTTGAGATTATACAAGTTCAACACCGTAACATACGGTACTGGACCAGCCCCGTTTTTGGCTATTCGGTGGTTGAAAAGGTTAAGTGAGTCTGCCAAAGTTTCTTTTCCAAGAGCTGCTAAAGTTATTGGATCCGACTTTTATGGCGATGATATGTTGACTGGTGCTGCATGCGTAGAGGAGTTAAAGACTATTAAGTCTGAAGTATCTCAGGTTCTTCAAACTGCAGGTATTTAATTGACAAATTGGTTTTCAAACTCACCTGACGTTACCACATCTGAGAACACAGTTAAATCCATACCCATCTAACAAAGGCGTTAGGAATATCGTGGTTGCCTAACGAAGATGCCTTTAAATTCCAAATTGACACTGCTGTCATGGGTCTCCGAGCGACAAAACGGAATATACTATCGGTGACATCGAAGCGGTTTGACCCCCTCGGCTTATTAAGTCCTATTGTAATTAGAGGAAAGATCCTATTGCAGGAACATTGGCTGAATAAGTTGATTGGGATGAGTCGATTTCTATTCATTTGGAAACAGCTTGGAATATGATAAAAATAACATTGTCTAAATTAGAGGAAATATCTATTCCCCGGTTTGTGCATGCCGATCCAATGTTACCGGTCCAATTACATGCCTTTGCCGACTCATCCTTTAGAGCTTATGGAGCTTGCGTCTACATTCGTAGCAAAACTGAAGAAGGTTATAAAATATCGGTGTTGACTTCAAAGTCTAAAGTACCGCCGCTCAAGACGAAGACACTCCCAAGGCTTGAGTTATGTGCCGCTCACCTTCACGCAGATCTCTGCGACAGAATCAAGCCACTATTAAGGGTACCTATCGAACGAATTGTTTATTGGTCAGATTCTGAATTTACGCTTCATTGGATCCGGTCTCATCCATCTTCATTAACCACATTCGTATCGAATAGAGTTGCGGAGATTCCAGAGTGGTCAGGTAAAGCTACATGGCGGCATGTTCCAACGAAACAGAACACAGCAGATATTGTATCAATAAATTGTGACGTCAACGTAATCATACAGTCAATATGGTTTACTGGACCTGCGTGTTTAAAAGAGGAAGATGCAAACTGGACCCAGAATGCACACTTTGAACTAGATTAAGAAGTTCTACTACAAGAATCGGGGAAGACTGCGGTCGGACTGACCGCTGCTACAAGAAATTTGGATTTGGAAGATGTCATCGAGGGATTTTCGTCACATATACATATGTTCCGCTTCATAAGAAAATGCAAAGACAAAAGTATGGTATTTGAAAAACTTTGTCGCGGACTAAATAAATTGAAGCTTTTTTAAAAATTGTCGAGCTATTACAGAAGCACGAGTATCATGAAGAAAGGGAAAAAATCGTAATGGATCCAGAGTTGGCCCAAGTCTTCACCGATTGAATCCATTCATCCATGAAGACAAGGGGACTTGGTGTCACTTTTCTTTGTTGCGTGTTGGGGGACGACTAGCTAATGCTCCTATATCATACGATGCCAAGTTTCCATTGTTGTTAACAAAACGCTCCCAATTTGTGCAGAGCTATGTTCGGCATCTTCACCATTCCAATTTTCATGTTGGTCCAGCGTGTAAGCCTCGACTAATGACACAAATTATGGGAAATTTACCCGCAGATCGCCTCCGTGATCTCCGCCCATTTGCTATATGTGGCGTCGATTTTTGTGGCCCTGTCTATAAGACATTGAAAATTCGTCGTAGGCCTCCGTATAAGTCCGACATTGCGCTCTTCGTTTGTTTTGCGTCCAAAGCGGTTCATCTAGAAGTTGTTTCAGATTTAACCACAGATTTCTTTTTATTGGCTTTTTAAAGGTTCGTTGGGCGCCGAGGATGTCCCCAAGTCGTCCATTGCGACAACGGGATGAGCTTCGTCGGAGCGAGTCGCCACTTCCGGGCTTTTCGAGAGAGAATAGAGGACGAAGCCAACGCAATACGCGAATTCGCATCAAAAAGCGGATGTGAATGTGAATTTGTCTTCACACCACAGCAGGCTCCGCTCTTGGGCGGACTATGGGAGGCAGGTGTCCCGATGGTCCCGGGAATATGTCATGGGCCTCCAAATACGGGGTAAGTGGCACCAGAAGCAGCCCAACATCAGCGAGGGAGATCTCGTACTCGTGGCAGAGGACAATCTGCCGCTACAACAATGGCTCCTCGGCAGAATAGTCGCCAGGCACGCAGGGGAGGACGGCATGGTCAGGGTCGTCGACGTGTGGACTAGTGGAGGAGGCCTTTTCCGGCGGGCCATTCATAAGTTGGCGCCGCTTCCATTGTGTTGAAGCCCGATGGGTGTTCAACGGGGCCGGTGTTCGCTCAAAACTTGAATTATATTGAAATTTGTTAAAAATAAAAACTTGAAGTTTAGTGTAAGTTAGTTTAGGGCGAAGACGGAAGCACAATGAAGTTTTCTCTCGCTCTCGGCGAAGTCGCCCCGTCTTCGCCAAACTGAGTTAAGTTAGGCTCTAAGTTCTTTGTCGAAATATATAGAAGTATTCGTTGAAATTGATTTGAGCCGTCGACACCTTTTCTTTTCGTTCGATTTTTTCGCTATAATAATTTTAGCCACCGGCAAGTTTTTCGGTTGTTAATAATTAGAAAACTCTCTGAGGGGGGCTTACGAACCTTACCCGAAAAGGTCAAAGCCATTATGGAATTTCCCCTACCAAAAACCCTCTTTAATCTCCGATCTTTTTTGGGACTGGCAAGTTACTATAGATGCTTTATTAAATGTCAATAGCGGGACCCCTTACAGCAATACTAAAGGGAGAAAATGGAAAGGTAAGCAAGTATCAATCAAGGAAAATTGATATCGAAATGACTAAGCAACAGGAGGAAGCATTTCATAAGCTAAGAGAAATCTTGGCATCAGAAGATGTTCTTCTGTCATATCCTGACTTTACGAAGCCGTTTGATTTAACAACGGCAACACAACATCTAAGTACTCAAAAAGCTTTGTACAAGACATAACGGACAAAACTGAAGAAAAGGAAATCATAGTTACTGACCATGATAGAGCCCACCGTGCTGCTCAGGAAAATGTAAAACAAATTTTACGGGACTATTTTTTTCCAAAGATGCTCAGGCTACCAACGGAGGTAACTGTAAATTGTAAAATCTGTTCCATGGCAAAGTACAACCGCCACCCCAACAAACAGACAGTCGGACAAACACCAATACCCTCATATGCAAGTGAAATTCTTCATATCGATATATTTTCAACAGACTGAAATCTTTTTCTCACATGCCTTTTCAAAAAATAACTTCAAGGGCCATTGTCTATGATAAAGCCCCAATATTGAACGTAATACATTTTTTTCCGAACACAAAAACTATCTACTGTGACAACGAGAGATCACTTAACACTGAAACGATAAAATCAATCCTACTTAATAATTTTAATATCTGCATCTTAAATGCACCCCCAATACACAGTACCTCAAATGGTCAGCTAGAAAGATTATATAGCACCGTCGCAGAAATAGCTAGGTGCTTGAAACTGGAAAATAAATTAAACGACACTACCGAAATCATTTTACTGG
The DNA here is from genome assembly GCA_018153365.1 of Drosophila fuyamai. Lineage (NCBI taxonomy): Eukaryota > Metazoa > Arthropoda > Insecta > Diptera > Drosophilidae > Drosophila > Drosophila fuyamai. Next base: position 146,696 of record JAECXW010000190.1, read on the forward strand.
CAACAAACAGGTACAATAAAACTATTCACACGGCAACGGACAAGAAACCAATAGAACTAATTCATTCGACACCCACGGAAGTTGAGAAAGAAATTGAAGAAAAAATTCAACAGGCACAAGGAAAGTCCCTTGACTACGTTAACAGGGACAGGACCCATCAAAATTATCAGAGGGGAAACAAGGTCTTCTTAAAGGCAAATAAACGTCTAGAAAATAAGCTATCAACTTTGTGCTCGGAGGAAATAATTGAAGCAGACATGGGGACCACGGTTCTTATTAAAGGGAGGGTGGTCCATAAGGACAATTACGATAGTGATTATCATTAAAATTCTAAAATACCCTTTCATCTTATTTTAGGCTTAGAAAATACTTCTTACTACTTACGCTAACGGCTGCCATGACAAACGCGACAGTAAAACTTAACAACTACACGAACGCAGGCTACATCCCCATAATGGACGGTGACATTGTAATTTGGGATAGTTACGGATACCTACGACATTCAACGAACTTGACATCGTACGAGGACTATGATGCCCAGACAGAGGCAATGACAAAGACCTTCACGAACGATCATAGGACTTAGGTAATAACCACTGACTTAGGACACATTCCCCAAAGAGATACTAGGAGCATTAACTTAATCGGAACAGCACTTAAAGTCATTGCAGGAACTCCCGACTTTAATGATTGGGATCAAATAAAGTTTAATCAAGAACAATTAATTAACGCTGAAGAAGGACAATCTGAGTTAAATATTAAATCTCAAGAACGTTTAAATGCACTTACCAATTCCATGAACCAAATCCAAAAGGTAGACAGAGGCGAGGAGACCCACCTTTTAGAAATCATCTTAGCAAAAAACAGAATTGTTATCACAGACATAGAAAATATTTTGATGGGCCTAACCCTAGCAAAACTATCCTGGATATCAGCGACATAAGCGAATTCAAAGACAAACAGCCTACTAACATAAGGTTAGTAGAAATATTAGAAGTATCTGGTATAAGCGTTTTCCAAAATTCAGAAATAATTCACTTCCTTATTAAATTCCCCTACTCTAAGCTAGTATGTAAAAAGATAACAGTCTACCCGGTTCAACATCACAAGAAGATCCTGGACTTTGAGAATGGTCGCCGATTGTGCAGCGCGAATTGTCAACATCGGGGGCTGCAAAGCTACAGTAGGCGCTACCTTATGCAAAGAACTTCAAGGTGACACATGAGCACAACAGATGGTGGCCGGGATGACCGCACAATGTTCCACCCTCCCAGGTCACCTGAGTCTAGTCACTATAGTGGACCACGGTACCCTCATCATCAACGACGCCAAGGTGACCGTAATAGACGACCTCGGCCTAAAACAGGAAATATCTGGCTCTTACTTGATAACCTACTCTAGCAAGGTTTCTCTCAACGGCACCTGGTACATAAATAAGTTTGGAAAAGTTCTTCGAAGAAAAAGCCTGTGGTCTTAGGAATGACTCTGGTAAATATTACCGCTCATCAGAATCGACTCAGCCTCCCGTTTCTCCACGAACTGAGCTTGAGAAACTTCCATCACATCGGAACTCTGAGGGAGAGAATGGCAATCGGATCTCTTCTCAGCAACACCATCATTTTCTTCGCCGCCTTATCTCTATGCTGTGTAGCCTGGCCCGTCCACCATCACCTGACAGCCAAGTACTGCTCTAAGCCAAGGAATAACGAGGACATAGAAACGACAGGTCACCGGGACGACGACCACTTAAAGACGGGAGGAGTTAACACGCGCATCCAAAAGGCAGAAAAATTGCCCAGTTGCACACCGGATACGGTTGCCCACACGCGCAATGTCGAAAACGCTGACCACGCATTCCTTGGGCTAATGCCGGCTGCCCAACTCCGGCACGCCTGCAACGAATGATCGTTGCCGGGCGGATACAGAATGCTGACAGGGCATTCCGTCAACTGCGCTGTTACCTGAAGTAGGTTTGGAGTTGCAGCCGCGGTAAAGTTTAAGTCAGTCTAAATTGTACTCCGTAGGTTAACACTTGCGAAAAATTGTGAATCAACTCATTTAATGTCCCTGCTCGAAAGAGTTCGCGACTAATAAAATAAAATAAATAAACTACAACAAATTAATTTATTAACTTGCACATATTGCATAGGTGCCTAATTTCTTTTTCGGGTCATCTTACTGCTGTTGCCAAATTTCAAGTAGTTGATTACCATTGTTGTTTTCATGTAATGTAATAATTTTTGATGAACGAGCATCGCTAATGGCTGGTTAAAGTTGATCATCGAGCTAAGAGAAAAGTTTAAAAAGTTTTTGGACAAGCTTGAGGAATTGATGAACTTGACAGTGACATGCTATTTCTTTGGTCTTATTGCAAAACAGATTTAATAGTCGACGATCCCACGATCCTTGAGCTAAAGGTGGGGCAAAGTTCGACCGTTGATATGTATTTCTGTCGATATTTTTCCACTTGGAGCCGAGTTCTTTCGTCATGACTTTTATGGGTATAATCTGGTATCTGGCGCCAAATCAGAAGTAGAGGCCACAATCATCACGGAGCAGATATCTTGAATTCTAGCTAGAGGCTAGAAAGAACTCCTGAGAATAACAAGAGTCTTATTTGAAATTTGGTGATGGGACTGATATAACCAAAACGCTAGGTCTTAGCTGGGATCCGACCATCTTTAATTTAGTTTTCGGCGCATCAGTTTTCGATTATGCGGTTGTGTGATCTTCTTGGGTTGTTTGGCCTTGTGATAACGATATGCATCACATCAATGCAATGGCGTTAAAGTTCAATATACGGTAAACAGGTCAGTATAGTAGACAGATCGTAGTTCAAAGCACCTTGCCAGTGGTTTGCATAACATAATAACCTGGAATTCCTATGTAGAATGGTTGGTCGTGACATACGGTCTCGACATAAACTAAATCCCACGAGCAATGCCAAGGTGCTACAGCGAAGAGCCCAAAGTGGTTCATCGCTAACATAACAGTGGAAAATCTGGTGAGTCATTCCTCGAGGATACATGGCGAAGATGGACACCCTAATGGCGCTGGCAGACGAGTTTGAGGAACTGGAAAAGTAAAGAAAAAAGTTCGGGCTGGAGAACAATCCCCAGAAATATCACTTGAAGAGTGACCCGGCTTTAATGTCTTGAAGTTTAACATGCTTGGAGTGCCAATATTTAAGTTCGTTACTGTACATGTCTGCTTGCCTACTTTTAATCTTACTTATATGAACAAACAGCTGCGCCTTTCTAAAACAGCTTGAAGAAATACTGCATTTTTTCCAATATTCTTCAATTTGCGGTTTCCTGTCTTCAAAATACGACGCCATTTCCTTTTTTTGCTGGAATCCTGTTTGATGTTCCGTGGCAAAATTTGGATTTCTTCGCCAATTTGGCTTTGTATGGCAGATAGTTTATTTGCTTATATAAACTGGCTACTCTTCTACTCCGATTTATGGTCAAGACAAGTAAGGATTTTCGGATTAGAAAAGAGAGCCGAAAAATGGTTTAAAACCTTTTTACTTAAAAATTGTTTTTATTTCATTTAATATGTGTGTTAAATAAATGATTTAGTTTTGGATGCAAACGCTTCCAGATATATTCAAGAGTCATCTTGTTGACTACTTGAACTTGTTGAGTTCCACTTGAAGAACCGCCTTGTTGTTCAATCTCGAACGTTAATCGACGATTATCCTGGGAGTTGCCAAGTTGTCTCCAGTAAATCGGATTATATTGCTTAAACAAAAAATTAAAATTTTTTGGATGCTATCGCTTCCAGAACTATTCAAGAGTCGCCGTGTTGACTAGTTGAATTTATTAGAACTCCAGTTAAAGAGCGTCTTGTTGACTACTTCAATTTCTGAAAAAATATTCGGCTATTATCCTGCGAGTCGCCTAGTTGACTCCATAAATCGGAATACATGGATGTTGTAAGTTGGAAGAGTCGCCGAGTTGACTTCTTCCTACTTTTAATTATTTGTGTTATTGAAATTTTAATTTTTAATTTTTAATTTTTTATTTATAGAAATGGTTGCCTCTAGAACATAATCTAGTGACGATAGGTCGCTAAACCAACACTTAAATTGGTTTAACTCGGAGGGATCATGCATATGACGGCCAAAGACACAGCGATGCTCACTCGTAGAACGCAGAGTAGTTAAATACAGAAGTAGAGTACTGATTTTATTAGGGCAAAGGTCGGGGTTATATACACGTTTTCAGAGTCAAGGGTGCCACCATAGCAAAGAAGTGGTATGGGGTGGCGCTGTCCGTGGGCATCAATTGGCTTAGCGACTCAAGTGGTACGCTAACAGTTTAGATTGATCCGAGCAAAACATTCGAAGTTATGGGCATTTGAACGTAGGGAAGTTAGCGCTGTTAATATTCATTGCACTGAGACTATCCGAATCGCTAATAACAATTTTTAAAAAATTACCAATTTTGCAGCAAATTAACTATACCCTACTTCACTTTAATATATTTAGTGGAAATTGGTCCCCAGACGAAAACTTATATATTTTTACTTCCCTTAGCGCAGCACGAATTTATTAATGGCTTTCTTGACATTGCGCTATTTTAAGTAAACATTTTAAAACTCCACGGCAAATACTGATCCGTCAGTTGACGATCTATTTTCTCAGATTTTCCAGACAAAATTTTCAGCTTCATCCCGTCCAAGTCCGTCTTATTCATATGGCATATCTAAGTCAGACTTAATAGTTTGTCCTAACTAGAGCGAAAGCTCCCTTCTCTTAGATCTCCCAAAAGTTAAACCAACTTATTAACAGTATCGAGTAACTGTTGGATAAAGTTCTGTACTGAAAAGGATTCCAAGGATCAATGCTCGTCGGATTGGGGGTTAGAGGTCTTGCTAGTGTAGATCTTTTCTCTGTCTACTATTACTATTAGTACTAAATAGTAAGTTCTTTTTGTAAAATTAAAAAGAAGAATATTAAAGATAAAAAGAGAGGAAAGAAAAGAAGATTAAAGAATGAGTGAAATTTAATATTTGCGAAGCCTGGGTGTAATTGGGCTCGCATGCTGCCCACCTGCCCAAAGCATGACTCCGGGAATCCCATATAACGCCCTACAACCTTCGAAATATCAGCTGAGTTCAGAAAATGGTTAGGTTAGGATTACATTATTTAGTTCAGGAAATGCTTTAAGTGTAAGCCTCGACTAATTACACAAATTATGGCAAATTTACCCGCAGATCGTCTCCGTGCTCTCCTCCACCCATTTGCTATATGTGGCGTCGATTTTTGTGGCCCTGTCTATAAGACATTGAAAATTCGTCGTAGGCCTTCGTATAAGTCCTACATTGCGCTCTTCGTTTGTTTTGCGTCCAAAGCGGTTCATCTAGAAGTTGTTTCAGATTTAACCACAGATTTCTTTTTATTAGCTTTTCAAAGGTTCGTTGGGCGCCGAGGATGTCCCCAAGTCGTCCATTGCGACAACGGGACGAACTTCGTCGGAGCGAGTCACCACTTCCGGGCCCTTCGAGAGAGGATAGAGGACGAAGCCGTCGCGATACACGAATTCGCATCAAAAAGCGGATACGAATTTGTCTTCACACCACCGCGGGCTCCGCACATGGGCGGACTATGGGAGGCAGGTGTCAAAACTGCCAAGAACCTACTCCTACGGGCGGTGGGCAGCGCGCTCCTAAGCGCAGAAGAGCTGGGGACAGTCCTCCTGGGAATCGAGGCGGTGATGAACTCCCGGCCGCTCGGAGCAATCAGCAGCGACCCAAGCGTCGGAGAGGCGCTGACACCCGTGCACCTACTGACAGGCGGGCCGCTACTCGCCACACCAGCACTCCGGACACCGGACCAGGAGGGTCTCAACTGTTTGCGGCGATGGCGGCTTGTCTTGTCAGTCAGGCAAATGTTCTGGCGGCGATGGTCCCGGGAATATGTCCTGGGCCTCCAAATACGGGGCAAGTGGCACCAGAAGCAGCCCAACATCAGCGAGGGAGATCTCGTACTCGTGGCCGAGGACAACCTACCGCCCCAACAAAGGCTCCTCGGCAGAATAGTCGCCAGGCACGCAGGGGAGGACGGCATGGTCAGGGTCGTCGACGTGTGGACTAGTGGAGGAGGCCTTCTCCGGCGGGCCATTCATAAGTTGGCGCCGCTTCCATTGTGTTGAAGCCCGATGGGTGTTCAACGGGGCCGGTGTTCGCTCAAAACTTGAATTATATTGAAATTTGTTAAAAATAAAAACTTGAAGTTTAGTGTAAGTTAGTTTAGGGCGAAGGCGGGAGCACAATGAAGTTTTCTCTCGCTCTCGGCGAAGTCGCCCCGTCTTCGCCAAACTGAGTTAAGTTAGGCTCTAAGTTCTTTGTCGAAATATATAGAAGCATTCGTTGAAATTGATTTGAGCCGTCGACACCTTTTCTTTTCGTTCGATTTTTTCGCTATAATAATTTTAGCCACCGGCAAGTTTTTCGGTTGTTAATAATTAGAAAACTCTCTGAGGGGGGCTTACGAACCTTACCCGAAAAGGTCAAAGCCATTATGGAATTTCCCCTCAAAAAAACCCTCTTTAATCTCCGATCTTTTTTGGGACTGGCAAGTTACTATAGATGCTTTATTAAATGTCAATAGCGGGACCCCTTACAGCAATACTAAAGGGAGAAAATGGAAAGGTAAGCAAGTATCAATCAAGGAAAATTGATATCGAAATGACTAAGCAACAGGAGGAAGCATTTTATAAGTTAAGAGAAATCTTGGCATCAGAAGATGTTCTTCTGTCATATCCTGACTTTACGAAGCCGTTTGATTTAACAACGGCAACACAACATTTAAGTACTCAAAAAGCTTTGTACAAGACATAACGGACAAAACTGAAGAAAAGGAAATCATAGTTACTGACCATGATAGAGCCCACCGTGCTGCTCAGGAAAATGTAAAACAAATTTTACGGGACTATTTTTTTCCAAAGATGCTCAGGCTAGCAACGGAGGTAACTGTAAATTGTAAAATCTGTTCCATGGCAAAGTACAACCGCCACCCCAACAAACAGACAGTCGGACAAACACCAATACCCTCATAAGCAAGTGAAATTCTTCATATCGATATATTTTCAACAGACTGCAATCTTTTTCTCACATGCCTTTTCAAAAAATAACTTCAAGGGCCATTGTCGATGATAAAGCCCCAATATTGTACGTAATACATTTTTTTCCGAACACAAAAACTATCTACTGTGACAACGAGAGATCACTTAACACTGAAACGATAAAATCAATCCCACTTAATAATTTTAATATCTGCATCTTAAATGCACCCCCACTACACAGTACCTCAAATGGTCAGCTAGAAAGATTATATAGCACCGTCGCAGAAATAGCTAGGTGCTTGAAACTGGAAAATAAATTAAACGACACTACCGAAATCATTTTACTGGCAACAAACAGGTACAATAAAACTATTCACAATTGAAGAATACAATAATTGAAGAAAAAATTCAACAGGCACAAGGAAAGTCCCTTGACTACGTTAACAGGGACAGGACCCATCAAAATTATCAGAGGGGAAACAAGGTCTTCTTAAAGGCAAATAAACGTCTAGAAAATAAGCTATCAACTTTGTGCTTGGAGGAAATAATTGAAGCAGACATGGGGACCACGGTTCTTATTAAAGGGAGGGTGGTCCATAAGGACAATTACGATAGTGATTATCATTAAAATTCAAAAATACCCTTTCATCTTATTTTAGGCTTAGAAAATACTTCTTACTACTTACGCTAACGGCTGCCATGACAAACGCGACAGTAAAACTTAACAACTACACGAACGCAGACTACATCCCCATAATGGACGGTGACATTGTAATTTGGGATAGTTACGGATACCTACGACATTCAACGAACTTGACATCGTACGAGGACTATGATGCCCAGACAGAGGCAATGACAAAGACCTTCACGACCGATCATAGGTCTTAGGTAATAACCACTGACTTGGGACACATTCACCAAAGGGATACTAGGAGCATTAACTTAATCGGAACAGCACTTAAAGTCATTGCAGGAACTCCCGACTTTAATGATTGGGATCAAAAAAAGTTTAATCAAGAACAATTAATTAACGCTGAAGAAGGACAATCCGAGTTAAATATTAAATTTCAAGTACGTTTAAATGCACTTACCAATTCCATGAACCAAATCCAAAAGGTAGACAGAGGCGAGGAGACCCACATTTTAGAAATCATCTTAGCAAAAAACAGAATTGTTATCACAGACATAGAAAATATTTTGATGGGCCTAACCCTAGCAAAACTATCCTGGATATCAGCGACATAAGCGAATTCAAAGACAAACAGCCTACTAACATAAGTTTAGTAGAAATATTAGAAGTATCTGGTATAAGCGTTTTCCAAAATTCAGAAATAATTCACTTCCTCATTAAATTCCCCTACTCTAAGCTAGTATGTAAAAAGATAACAGTCTACCCGGTTCAACATCACAAGAAGATCCTGGACTTTGAGAATGGAGACTTGATCGCCGATTGTGCAGCGCGAATTGTCAACATCGGGGGCTGCAAAGCTATAGTAGGCGCTACCTTATGCAAAGAACTTCAAGGTGACACATGAGCACAACAGATGGTGGCCGGGATGACCGCACAATGTTCCACCCTTCCAGGTCACCTGAGTCTAGTCACTATAGTGGACCACGGTACCCTCATCATCAACGACGCCAAGGTGACCGTGATAGACGACCTCGGCCTAAAACAGGAAATATCTGGCTCATACTTGATAACCTACTCTAGCAAGGTTTCTCTCAACGGCACCTGGTACATAAATCAGCTTGGAAAAGTTCTTCGAGTCTTAGGAATGACTCTGGTAAATATTACCGCTCATCAGAATCGACTCAGCCTCCCGTTTCTCCACGAACTGAGCTTGAGAAACTTCCATCACATCGGAACTCTGAGGGAGAGAATGGCAATCGGATCTCTTCTCAGCAACACCATCATTTTCTTCGCCGCCTTATCTCTATGCTGAGTAGCCTGGCCCGTCCACCATCACCTGACAGCCAAGTACTGCTCTAAGCCAAGGAATAACGAGGACATAGAAACGACAGGTCACCGGGACGACGACCACTTAAAGGCGGGAGGAGTTAACACGCGCATCCAAAAGGCAGAAAAATTGCCCAGTTGCACACCGGATACGGTTGCCCACACGCGCAATGTCGAAAACGCTGACCACGCATTCCTTGGGCTAATATCGGCTGCCCAACTCCGGCACGCCTGCAACGAATGATCGTTGCCGGGCGGATACAGAATGCTGACAGGGCTTCCGTCAACTGCGCTGTTACCTGAAGTAGGTTTGGAGTTGCAGCCGCGGTAAAGTTTAAGTCAGTCTAAATTGTACTCCGTAGGTTAACACTTGCGAAAAATTGTGAATCAACTCATTTAATGTCCCTGCTCGAAAGAGTTAGCGGCTAATAAAATAAAATAAATAAACTACAATAAATTAATTTATTAATTTGCACATATTGCATAGGTGCCTAATTTCTTTTTCGGGTCATCTTACTGCTGTTGCCAAATTTCAAGTAGTTGATTACCATTGTTGTTTTCATGTAATGTAATAATTTTTGATGAACGAGCATCGCTAATGGCTGGTTAAAGTTGATCATCGAGCTAAGAGAAAAGTTTAAAAAGTTTTTGGACAAGCTTGAGGAATTGATGAACTTGACAGTGACATGCTATTTCTTTGGTCTTATTGCAAAACAGATTTAATAGTCGACGATCCCACGATCCTTGAGCTAAAGGTGGGGCAAAGTTCGACCGTTGGTATGTATATCTGTCGATATTTTTCCACTTGGAGCCGAGTTCTTTCGTCATGACTTTTATGGGTATAATCTGGTATCTGGCGCCAAATCAGAAGTAGAGGCCACAATCATCACGGAGCAGATATCTTGAATTCTAGCTAGAGGCTAGAAAGAACTCCTGACAATAACAAGAGTCTTATTTGAAATTTGGTGATGGGACTGATATAACCAAAACGCTAGGTCTTAGCTGGGATCCGACCATCTTTAATTTAGTTTTCGGCGCATCAGTTTTCGATTATGCGGTTGTGTGATCTTCTTGGGTTGTTTGGCCTTGTGATAACGATATGCATCACATCAATGCAATGGCGTTAAAGTTCAATATACGGTAAACAGGTCAGTATAGTAGACAGATCGTAGTTCAAAGCACCTTGCCAGTGGTTTGCATAACATAATAACCTGGAATTCCTATGTAGAATGGTTGGTCGTGACATACGGTCTCGACATAAACTAAATCCCACGAGCAATGCCAAGGTGCTACAGCGAAGAGCCCAAAGTGGTTCATCGCTAACATAACAGTGGAAAATCTGGTGAGTCATTTCTCGAGGATACATGGCGAAGATGGACACCCTAATGGCGCTGGCAGACGAGTTTGAGAAACTGGAAAAGTAAAGAAAAAAGTTCGGGCTGGAGAACAATCCCCAGAAATATCACTTGAAGAGTGACCCGGCTTTAAAGTCTTGAAGTTTAACATGCTTGTAGTGCCAATATTTAAGTTCGTTACTGTACATGTCTGCTTGCCTACTTTTAATCTTACTTATATGAACAAACAGCTGCGCCTTTCTAAGACAGCTTGAAGAAATACTGCATTTTTTCCAATATTCTTCAATTTGCGGTTTTCTGTCTTCAAAATACGACGCCATTTCCTTTTTTTGCTGGAATCCGTTCCGTGGCAAAATTTGGATTTCTTCGCCAATTTGGCTTTGTATGGCAGATAGTTTATTTGCTTATATAAACTGGCTACTCTTCTACTCCGATTTATGGTCAAGACAAGTAAGGATTTTCGGATTAGAAAAGAGAGCCGAAAAATGGTTTAAAACCTTTTTACTTAAAAATTGTTTTTATTTCATTTAATATGTGTGTTAAATAAATGATTTAGTTTTGGATGCAAACGCTTCCAGATATATTCAAGAGTCATCTTGTTGACTACTTGAACTTGTTGAGTTCCACTTGAAGAACCGCCTTGTTGTTCAATCTCGAACGTTAATCGACGATTATCCTGGGAGTTGCCAAGTTGTCTCCAGTAAATCGGATTATATTGCTTAAACAAAAAATTAAAATTTTTGGATGCTATCGCTTCCAGAACTATTCAAGAGTCGCCGTGTTGACTAGTTGAATTTATTAGAACTCCAGTTAAAGAGCGTCTTGTTGACTACTTCAATTTCTGAAAAAATATTCGGCTATTATCCTGCGAGTCGCCTAGTTGACTCCATAAATCGGAATACATGGATGTTGTAAGTTGGAAGAGTCGCCGAGTTGACTTCTTCCTACTTTTAATTATTTGTGTTATTGAAATTTTAATTTTTAATTTTTAATTTTTTATTTATAGAAATGGTTGCCTCTAGAACATAATCTAGTGACGATAGGTCGCTAAACCAACACTTAAATTGGTTTAACTCGGAGGGATCATGCATATGACGGCCAAAGACACAGCGATGCTCACTCGTAGAACGCAGAGTAGTTAAATACAGAAGTAGAGTACTGATTTTATTAGGGCAAAGGTCGGGGTTATATACACGTTTTCAGAGTCAAGGGTGCCACCATAGCAAAGAAGTGGTATGGGGTGGCGCTGTCCGTGGGCATCAAGTGGCTTAGCGACTCAAGTGGTACGCTAACAGTTTAGATTTATCCGAGCAAAACATTCGAAGTTATGGGCATTTGAACGTAGGGAAGTTAGCGCTGTTAATATTCATTGCACTGAGACTATCCGATTGCTTATAACAATTTCTAAAAAATTACCAATTTTGCAGCAAATTAACTATATCCTACTTCACTTTAATATATTTAGTGGAAATTGGTCCCCAGACGAAAACTTATATATTTTTACTTCCCTTAGCGCAGCACGAATTTATTAATGGCTTTCTTGACATTGCGCTATTTTAAGTAAACATTTTAAAACTCCACGGCAAATACTGATCCGTCAGTTGACGATCTATTTTCTCAGATTTTCCAGACAAAATTTTCAGCTTCATCCCGTCCAAGTCCGTCTTATTCATATGGCATATCTAAGTCAGACTTAATAGTTTGTCCTAACTAGAGCGAAAGCTCCCTTCTCTTAGATCTCCCAAAAGTTAAACCAACTTATTAACAGTATCGAGTAACTGTTGGATAAAGTTCTGTACTGAAAAGGATTCCAAGGATCAATGCTCGTCGGATTGGGGGTTAGAGGTCTTGCTAGTGTAGATCTTTTCTCTGTCTACTATTACTATTAGTACTAAATAGTAAGTTCTTTTTGTAAAATTAAAAAAAAAAGAATATTAAAGATAAAAAGAGAGGAAAGAAAAGAAGATTGAAGAATGAGTGAAATTTAATATTTGCGAAGACTGGGTGTAATTGGGCTCGCATGCTGCCCACCTGCCCAAAGCATGACTCCGGGAATCCCATATAACGCCCTACAACCTTCGAAATATCAGCTGAGTTCAGAAAATGGTTAGGTTAGGATTACATTATTTAGTTCAGGAAATGCTTTAAGTGTTAGCCTCGACTAATTACACAAATTATGGCAAATTTACCCGCAGATCGTCTCCGTGCTCTCCTCCTCCCATTTGCTATATGTGGCGTCGATTTTTGTGGCCCTGTCTATAAGACATTGAAAATTCGTCGTAGGCCTTCGTATAAGTCCTACATTGCGCTCTTCGTTTGGTTTGCGTCCAAAGCGGTTCATCTAGAAGTTGTTTCAGATTTAACCACAGATTTCTTTTTATTAGCTTTTCAAAGGTTCGTTGGGCGCCGAGGATGTCCCCAAGTCGTCCATTGCGACAACGGGACGAACTTCGTCGGAGCGAGTCACCACTTCCGGGCCCTTCGAAAGAGGATAGAGGACGAAGCCGACGCGATACACTAATTCGCATCAAAAAGCGGATATGAATTTGTCTTCACACCACCGCGGGCTCCGCACATGGGCGGACTATGGGAGGCAGGTGTCAAAACTGCAGAGAACCTACTCCTACGGGCGGTGGGCAGCGCGCTCCTAAGCGCAGAAGAGCTGGGGACAGTCCTCCTGGGAATCGAGGCGGTGATGAACTCCAAATCCGGGGCAAGTTGCACCAGAAGCAGCCTAACATCAGCGAGGGAGATCTCGTACTCGTGGCCAAGGACAACCTGCCGCCCCAACAATGGCTCCTCGGCAGAATAGTCGCCAGGCACGCAGGGGAGGACGGCATGGTCAGGGTCGTCGACGTGCGGACTAGTGGAGGAGGCCTTTTCCGGCGGGCCATTCATAAGTTGGCGCCGCTTCCATTGTGTTGAAGCCCGATGGGTGTTCAACGGGGCCGGTGTTCGCTCAACACTTGAATTATATTGAAATTTGTTAAAAATAAAAACTTGAAGTTTAAAGTAAGTTAGTTTATGGCGAAGGCGGGAGCACAATAAAGTTTTCTCTCGCTCTCGGCGAAGTCGCCCCGTCTTCGCCAAACTGAGTTAAGTTAGGCTCTAAGTTCTTTGTCGAAATATATATAAGCATTCGTTGAAATTGATTTGAGCCGTCGACACCTTTTCTTTTCGTTCGATTTTTTCGCTATAATAATTTTAGCCACCGGCAAGTTTTTCGGTTGTTAATAATTAGAAAACTCTCTGAGGGGGGCTTACGAACCTTACCCGAAAAGGTCAAAGCCATTATGGAATTTCCCCTACCAAAAACCCTCTTTAGTCTCCGATCTTTTTTGGGACTGGCAAGTTACTATAGATGCTTTATTAAAGGTCAATAGCGGGACCCCTTACAGCAATACTAAAGGGAGAAAATGGAAAGGTAAGCAAGTATCAATCAAGGAAAATTGATATCGAAATGACTTAAGAGAAATCTTGGCATCAGAAGATGTTCTTCTGTCATATCCTGACTTTACGGAGCCGTTTGATTTAACAACGGCAACACAACATTTAAGTACTCAAAAAGCTTTGTACAAGACATAACGGACAAAACTGAAGAAAAGGAAATCATAGTTACTGAGCATGATAGAGCCCACCGTGCTGCTCAGGAAAATGTAAAACAAATTTTACGGGACTATTTTTTTCCAAAGATGCTCAGGCTAGCAACGGAGGTAACTGTAAATTGTAAAATCTGTTCCATGGCAAAGTACAACCGCCACCCCAACAAACAGACAGTCGGACAAACACCAATACCCTCATATGCAAGTGAAATTCTTCATAAAGATATATTTTCAACAGACTGAAATCTTTTTCTCAAATGCCTTTTCAAAAAATAACTTCAAGGGCCATTGTCGATGATAAAGCCCCAATATTGAACGTAATACATTTTTTTCCGAACACAAAAACTATCTACTGTGACAACGAGAGATCACTTAACACTGAAACGATAAAATCAATCCTACTTAATAATTTTAATATCTGCATCTTAAATGCACCCCCACTACACAGTACCTCAAATGGTCAGCTAGAAAGATTATATAGCACCGTCGCAGAAATAGCTAGGTGCTTGAAACTGCAAAATAAATTAAACGACACTACCGAAATGATTTTATTGGCAACAAACAGGTACAATAAAACTATTAAAACGGTAACGGACAAGAAACCAATAGAATTAATACATTCGACACCCACGGAAGTTGAGAAAGAAATTGAAGAAAAAATTCAACAGGCACAAGGAAAGTCCCTTGACTACGTTAACAGGGACAGGACCCATCAAAATTATCAGAGGGGAAACAAGGTCTTCTTAAAGGCAAATAAACGTCTAGGAAATAAGCTATCCCCTTTGTGCTCGGAGGAAATAATTGAAGCAGACATGGGGACCACGGTTCTTATTAAAGGGAGTCCATAAGGACAATTACGATAGTGATTATCATTAAAATTCTAAAATATCCTTTCATCTTATTTTAGGCTTAGAAAATACTTCTTACTACTTACGCTAACGGCTGCCATGACAAACGCGAAGTTCAACGAACTTGACATCGTACGAGGACTATGATGCCCAGACAGAGGCAATGACAAAGACCTTCACGAACGATCATAGGACTTAGGTAATAACCACTGACTTAGGACTCATTCGTAAATTAGTTGTTACCCTGAAAGTTCACCACAGGGATACTAGGAGCATTAACTTAATCGGAACAGCACTTCAAATCATTGCAGGAACTCCCGACTTTAATAATTGGGATCAAATAAAGTTTAATCAAGAACAATTAATTAACGCTGAAGAAGGACAATCTGAGTTAAATATTAAATTTCAAGAACGTTTAAATGCACTTAACAATTCCATGAACCAAATCCAAAAGGTAGACAGAGGCGAGGAGACCCACCTTTTAGAAATCATCTTAGCAAAAAACAGAATTGTTATCACAGACATAGAAAATATTTTGATGGGCCTAACCCTAGCAAAACTATCCTGGATATCAGCGACATAAGCGAATTCAAAGACAAACAGCCTACTAACATAAGTTTAGTAGAAATATTAGAAGTATCTGGTATAAGCGTTTTCCAAAATTCAGAAATAATTCACTTCCTCATTAAATTCCCCTACTCTAAGCTAGTATGTAAAAAGATAACAGTCTACCCAGTTCAACATCACAAGAAGATCCTGGACTTTGAGAATGGAGACTTGGTCGCCGATTGCGCAGCGCGAATTGTCAACATCGGGGGCTGCAAAGCTACAGTAGGCGCTACCTTCTGCAAGGAACTTCAAGGTGACACATGCGCACAACAGATGGTGGCCGGGGTGACCGCACAATGTTCCACCCTTCTAGGTCACCTGAGTCTAGTCACTATAGTGGACCACGGTACCCTCATCATCAACGACGCCAAGGTGACCGTAATAGACGACCTCGGCCTAAAACAAGAAATATCTGGCTCATACTTGATAACCTACTCTAGCAAGGTTTCTCTCAACGGCACCTGGTACATAAATCAGCTTAGAAAAGTTCTTCGAAGAAAAAGCATGTGGTCTTAGGAATGACTCTGGTAAATATTACCGCTCATCAGAATCGTCTCAGCCTCCCGTTTCTCCACGAACTGAGCTTGAGCAACTTCCATCACATCGGAACTCTGAGGGAGAGAATGGCAATCGGATCTCTTCTCAGCAACACCATCATTTTCTTCGCCGCCTTATCTCTATGCTGTGTAGCCTGGCCTGTCCACCATCACCTGACAGCCAAGTACTGCTCTAAGCCAAGGAATAACGAGGACATAGAAACGACAGGTCACCGGGACGACGACCACTTAAAGGCGGGAGGAGTTAACACGCGCATCCAAAAGGCAGAAAAATTGCCCAGTTGCACACCGGATACGGTTGCCCACACGCGCAATGTCGAAAACGCTGACCACGCATTCCTTGGGCTAAAGCCGACTGCCCAACTCCGGCACGCCTGCAACGAATGATCGTTGCCGGGCGGATACAGAATGCTGACATGGCATTCCGTCAACTGCGCTGTCACCTGAAGTAGGTTTGGAGTTGCAGTCGCGGTAAAGTTTAAGTCAGTCTAAATTGTACTCCGTAGGTTAATACTTGCGAAAAATTATGAATCAACTCATTTAATGTCCCTGCTCGAAAGAGTTCGCGACTAATAAAATAAAATAAATAAACTACAACAAATTAATTTATTAATTTGCACATATTGCATAGGTGCCTAATTTCTTTTTCGGGTCATCTTACTGCTGTTGCCAAATTTCAAGTCGTTGATTACCATTGTTGTTTTCATGTAATGTAATAATTTTTGATGAACGAGCATCGCTAATGGCTGGTTAAAGTTGATCATCGAGCTGAGAGAAAAGTTTAAAAAGTTTTTGGACAAGCTTGAGGAATTGATGAACTTGACAGTGACATGCTATTTCTTTGGTCTTATTGCAAAACAGATTTAATAGTCGACGATCCCACGATCCTTGAGCTAAAGGTGGGGCAAAGTTCGACCGTTGATATGTATTTCTGTCGATATTTTTCCACTTGGAGCCGAGTTCTTTCGTCATGACTTTTATGGGTATAATCTGGTATCTGGCGCCAAATCAGAAGTAGAGGCCACAATCATCATGGAGCAGATATCTTGAATTCTAGCTAGAGGCTAGAAAGAACTCCTGACAATAACAAGAGTCTTATTTGAAATTTGGTGATGGAGATGATATAACCAAAACGCTAGGTCTTAGCTGGGATCCGACCATCTTTAATTTAGTTTTCGGCGCATCAGTTTTCGATTATGCGGTTGTGTGATCTTCTTGAGTTGTTTGGCCTTGTGATAACGATATGCATCACATCAATGCAATGGCGTTAAAGTTCAATATACGGTAAACAGGGCAGTATAGTAGACAGATCGTAGTTCAAAGCACCTTGCCAGTGGTTTGCATAACATAATAACCTGGAATTCCTATGTAGAATGGTTGGTCGTGACATACGGTCCGGACATAAACTAAATCCCACGAGCAATACCAAGGTGCTACAGCGAAGAGCCCAAATTGGTTTATTTCTATTAGATTTGTTTAATCTCGTAGCTTTGTTAGTGTAATTTACGCTCTCTATACTTGCTAGAACTCTTTTACTCCCTCTCAATCTCTCCCGCTCTATTTTATAACTGTAATTTACTCTCTATGAACTTCTGGTAGACTTGTTCGTTTATTTCTCTAACTCTCTCTCTCTCTCTCTCATTTGCATGCCTTACATTGCATTTGTTTATTGATTAAAGTTGTTGTGTTGCACAAGCCACGCTCAGTCGATATAAGATTTATTCTTTCGTGCTCTCTTTATTCGACTTAATTTTGTGATCTCGCGCTCTTACTTTTTTCGTGTTTTTGTGGTTTTTGACAATTTGATTTGATCCCAGTGCCAAATTTACTTTGAGGTATTTTTCTTATTCTTATTTTTTTATTTTGCTTTAAACTTACAATGGCTCTTGTCTGTTCTAAGAAAAATTGTACTCTTGCGTCTTCAACTAAAGACCCTTTTATTTTTTGCTGGCTCTGCGATTCGATGATGCACGTTAAATGTGCAGGATTTACTGGCAGAGTCAAAGATTTTATTGATCTTAATTCTGGTCTCATGTGGTCATGTGGGTCCTGCAAGGAAATGGTTGTTGAGATGAGTGGCTTTATGAGGCAGACTCGAGACAGCTTATTGAATATCTCAGGAGCTTTTAAACAACTCAATGAGGGGTTCAATTCCGTCTGTGCCCAGTTTAATAATAAAAAATTATTAACCGAGTCGCCTAAACGTAAAAAAGCCAGTTTAACCGCCGTTAATATGATTGTGGAATCCACCCCAAATCCGAACTTGGTAGCAGCAGTTTCTGTTGACACAGGGGTAAATGAACCAACTGTGCCTATGGATACAGCTAGTTCGGGTGGTACCTCTGTTTCCAGAATAAAAGCTTCAGTACTGGCTAAGTCAAAGAATTCGTTGCCGACCGTACCTACAGGTACAGTAGACACCGTTCCTGGTCCTCAGCCCAGTGTGGTTCAGACTGCTGGTGGGGGCCGTAAGAAACTTTCAGTTGTTCCACAAAGGAAGCAATTATTTGTTTCTAGATTCACCCCAGATACCACATCTGAGGATGTTTTGGAATTTATACGTGAAAAATTCCCATCCGAGGATATTGCAGTTGAACAATTTCGATTTTCTTACGCTCGTAGGATATCGTCTTTTAAAATATTTGCTCCGCCTGATGTGTTTAATGTGTTACTTTCTGAAAGTTTTTGGCTTAATGATGATTTAGTAATTAAAGAATTTGTTCCAAATAAACCGAGAACAAATAACAGGCCTTCCACTGTGCCAAAAAACTAAATAGTTTATTCTTGGATTATCAAAATGTTAGGGGACTAAATATGAAGCTACACAAGCTTTATGCCGACTCCTCTGCATTCACCGAAGATATTTTGGCTTTTACGGAAACTTGGCTAAAACCTGAGATATCTGACTCTGAAGTTCTGTCAAATAACTTTAATACTTATAGGACCGATCGCTCCTCACGTAGGGGGGGCGGTGTACTGATTGCTGCTACCTCTAGCCTAACATCCGAAAGAATTCTCACTCATATCCCAAACGAAATTGAATTTGTAAGTGTGAAAGTTTCTTTGCAATCTTTATCCATTTTTATTACATGTACCTATATTCCACCTGGCTCTGATCTAGTAATTTATGAGCACCATCTGTCCGCAATAAAATCCGTTCTATCCCTGCTTTCTAACAGAGACCTTTTGATTGTTTTGGGTGACTTTAATCTACCTGATATTTCTTGGTCTCCTCTCACTGACTCACTTGTCGCTATACCTTTATCCGCCCATGATTTTGTAGATGGCCTATTAGAATTATCGTTACAGCAAGTAAGCTTTATACGAAATTCCTTAAATAGACAATTAGATCTTGTGTTTGTCTCAGACCCGTCCGAAGTCACGGTATGTAGAATTGACGCTCTTGTTGTACCTGAAGACCGATATCATCCAACAATGGAATTGACAATTTGCCTCCCCTGCTCTGATACCCTCTCTCCTTTAGTGCCCCCAACTAAAATGAGATGTTTTCGTAAATGTGACTATAATAAACTTCACGATATGATTTGTCAATATAATTGGACAGACTTGTACAATTGTACAGACATTGAAAGTGCCACTGAACTATTCTATATAGCCTTAAATACTTTTTTTAATGAATGCGTTCCTGATAGGTTTCCTTTAAACCTAAACAGGCCTCCTTGGTTTACCAATGCGCTTCAAAGACTTAAAAACCTTAAATCAAATACTTATAAAAAGTATAAAAAATCGGGTAAGCCATCAGATTTTTCGTAATATGTAGTGGCTCGATCGGATTTTAATGCTTTCAACAGTCATTGCTATTCTATGTATCTAAATCGATGTAAATCTGAATTTTCAAATCATCCGAAACAGTTTTTCAGCTTTGTTAATGCCAAGCGTAAGTCATCGGAATTGCCTTCATCGGTACGTCTAAACTCAATGGAGGCATCGACGGATTCTGACATTGCTGATTTATTTGCTGAGTTTTTCCAAACCACTTATAGTTCGACAGCTTGGTCAAATTCTAACTACCCTAATCCCTTAAATAGGGCAAATTGTATTTTTTCCCCTTTAATTACTGAAAACTCTCTCTTAATGGTTTTAGAAACAACAACGCCGACTTATTCTCCCGGTCCAGATGGACTTCCTGGATGTGTGCTCAAGTTTTGTGCGTCAACCATTTGTAAACCGATTCTTAAACTTTTTAATTTGTCTATTTCATCATCAGTTTTTCCTACTATCTGGAAGGACTCTTTTATTATTCCACTTCATAAAAAGGGTGCGAAGGCTGATGCCAAGAATTATAGAGGTATTTCCAAATTGTCGGCAATTCCTAAAGCATTTGAACGTATTATCACTTCTCATTTGCAACATTTATGTTCCTCGCTTATATCACCGTGTCAGCATGGTTTTGTTAAGCGAAGATCGACCACCTCCAACCTTCTTGAATTGTCATCTATTGTAATAAATGGATTTCAGAAAAAAATGCAGACTGACGTTATATATACAGATTTTAGTAAGGCCTTTGACTCCGTCAACCACTCTCTTCTCTTATTCAAATTAGATCTGCTTGGGTTTCCTGGTAATCTATTAACTTGGATTTCAAGTTACTTGAATGGTAGGACTCAGAGAGTTATATTCAAGAATTCTGTTTCAAAATTGATCTACGTGACATCTGGAGTCCCTCAGGGAAGTCATCTGGGCCCTTTGCTGTTTACTTTGTTTATCAACGATCTTCCCTCTATCATAACACATTCTCGTGTTCTAATGTATGCTGATGATGTTAAGCTTTGTTTATCATATAATGATATAGCGTCGGGATTTAACTTACAGTCAGATATTGATTGTTTTCATGAATAGTGTGAGTACAACCTTTTAAAGTTGAACTACCTTAAATGCAACGTCATGACTTAGGGGTACTCCTACGTTTATTAGTTATTTTCTTGAAAATACGTCACTCGACCGTATATATTCAATTAACGATTTAGGTGTTCTTCTTGACCCTAAACTTAAATTTGACTGCCACATAATGTCCACTGTTAATAAAGCCATGAGTGTTCTTGGCTTTATAAAGCGTTGGTCAAAAGAATTTGATGACCCTTATACGACCAAATTATTATTTACCTCCCTTGTCCGTCCTATTTTGGAATATTGTTCGTCGGTTTGGAGTCCACAATATCAAGTACACATTGACCGTATTGAGTCGGTAAAAAAAAAAATTCTTCTTTTTGCCCTTCGTAGTTTGAACTGGGATCAAAACGTAAGGCTACCTTCCTACCAGAGTAGATTACTGTTGCTTAATTTACCTACACTTGTAAATCGTAAAAAAATGCTTGGTACTATTTTTATGCATAATCTTATAAGAGGTGATATTGATTCTGCAGAACTTGTAAACCGCCTAACTTTCAATGTTCCTGTTAGACTAACACGAAATTATATCCCTCTAAATTTGCCACGATGTTCATCAAATTTTTGTCTACACGAGCCCTTTCGCGCTCTATGTAATACATATAACAACCTTTATCATCTAATTTGCATTTCCACTTCTATCCCGTTATTAAAAACTAATATTTTAACTCATTTGCGTTTCTCTTAATTGTGCCTTTTATTTTCACTTGTGTCTTGTCTCTATTTAATTTATGTATTTTCCTCGCGAACTCGCATTTTTTGCCCAAATTGATAATAGGGCCCGCGCGTAACAAGCACGTGCTTGGTGTCGTTGGGCCACTTGTTTGTACTGCTCGTAGTGCATCAACGTCCATCAGTATAAAAAAACAGTGGAAAATCTGGTGAGTCATTCCTCGTGGATACATGTTACTTATATGAACAAACAGCTGCGCCTTTCTAAGACAGCTTGAAGAAATACTGAATTTTTTCCAATGTTCTTCAATTTGCGGTTTTCTGTCTTCAAAATACGACGCCATTTCATTTTTTTCCTGTTTGATGTTCCGTGGCAAAATTTGGATTTCTTCGCCAATTTAGCTTTGTATGGCAGATAATTTATTTGCTTATAAAAACTGGCTACTCTTCTACTTGTAACCGATTTATGGTCAGAAATATTCAAGAAATATTCAAGAGTCGTCTTGTTGACTACTTGAACTTGTTGAGTTCCACTTGAAGAACCGCCTTGTTGTTCAATCTCGAACGTTAATCGACGATTATCCTGCGAGTCGCCTAGTTGACTCCATAAATCGCATTACATGGATGTTGTAAGTTGGAAGAGTCGCCAAATTGACTTCTTCCTACTTTTAATTATTTGTGTTATTGAAATTTTAATTTTTAATTTTTAATTTTTTAATTATAGAAATGGTTGCCTCTAGAACATAATCTAGTGACGATAGGTCGCTAAACCAACACTTAAATTGGTTTAACTCGGAGGGATCATGCATATGACGGCCAAAGACACAGCGATGCTCACTCGTAGAACGCAGAGTAGTTGAATACAGAAGTAGAGTACTGATTTTATTAGGACAAAAGTCGGGTTTATATACACGTTTTCAGAGTCAAAGGTGCCACCATAGCAAAGAAGTGGTATGGGGTGGCGCTGTCCGTGGGCATCATGTGGCTTAGCGACTCAAGTGGTACGCTAACAGTTTAGATTGATCGGAGCAAAACATTCGAAGTTATGGGCAGTTGAACGTAGGGAAGTTAGCGCTGTTAATATTCATTGCACTGAGACTATCCGAATCGCTAATAACAATTTCTAAAAAATTACCAATTTTGCAGCAAATTAACTATACCCTTCTTCACTTTAATATATTTAGTGGAAATTGGTCCCCAGACGAAAACTTATATATTTTTACTTCCCTTGGTGCAGCACGAATTTATTAATGGCTTTCTTGACATTGCGCTATTTTAAGTAAACATTTTAAAACTCCACGGCAAATACTGATCCGTCAGTTGACGATATATTTTCTCAGATTTTCCAGACAAAATTTTCAGCTTCATCCCGTCCAAATCCGTCTTATTCATATGGCATATCTAAGTCAGACTTAATAGTTTGTCCTAACTAGAGCGAAAGCTCCCTTCTGTTAGATCTCCCAAAAGTTAAACCAACTTATTAACAGTATCGAGTAACTGTTGGATAAGGTTCTGTACTGTAAAGGATTCCAAGGATCAATGTTGGTCTGTCTACTATTACTATTAGTACTAAATAGTAAGTTCTTTTTGTAAAATTAAAAAAAAAAGAATATTAAAGATAAAAAGAGAGGAAAGAAAAGAAGATTGAAGAATGAGTGAAATTTAATATTTGCGAAGCCTGGGTGTAATTGGGCTCGCATGCTGCCCACCTGCCCAAAGCATGACTCCGGGAATCCCATATAACGCCCTACAACCTTCGAAATATCAGCTGAGTTCAGAAAATGGTTAGGTTAGGATTACATTATTTAGTTCAGGAAATGCTTTAAGTGTAAGCCTCGACTAATTACACAAATTATGGCAAATTTACCCGCAGATCGTCTCCGTGCTCTCCTCCTCCCATTTGCTATATGTGGCGTCGATTTTTGTGGCCCTGTCTATAAGACATTGAAAATTCGTCGTAGGCCTTCGTATAAGTCCTACATTGCGCTCTTCGTTTGGTTTGCGTCCAAAGCGGTTCATCTAGAAGTTGTTTCAGATTTAACCACAGATTTCTTTTTATTAGCTTTTCAAAGGTTCGTTGGGCGCCGAGGATGTCCCCAAGTCGTCCATTGCGACAACGGGACGAACTTCGTCGGAGCGAGTCACCACTTCCGGGCCCTTCGAAAGAGGATAGAGGACGAAGCCGACGCGATACACTAATTCGCATCAAAAAGCGGATATGAATTTGTCTTCACACCACCGCGGGCTCCGCACATGGGCGGACTATGGGAGGCAGGTGTCAAAACTGCCAAGAACCTACTCCTACGGGCGGTGGGCAGCGCGCTCCTAAGCGCAGAAGAGCTGGGGACAGTCCTCCTGGGAATCGAGGCGGTGATGAACTCCAAATCCGGGGCAAGTTGCACCAGAAGCAGCCTAACATCAGCGAGGGAGATCTCGTACTCGTGGCCAAGGACAACCTGCCGCCCCAACAATGGCTCCTCGGCAGAATAGTCGCCAGGCACGCAGGGGAGGACGGCATGGTCAGGGTCGTCGACGTGCGGACTAGTGGAGGAGGCCTTTTCCGGCGGGCCATTCATAAGTTGGCGCCGCTTCCATTGTGTTGAAGCCCGATGGGTGTTCAACGGGGCCGGTGTTCGCTCAACACTTGAATTCTATTGAAATTTGTTAAAAATAAAAACTTGAAGTTTAAAGTAAGTTAGTTTATGGCGAAGGCGGGAGCACAATAAAGTTTTCTCTCGCTCTCGGCGAAGTCGCCCCGTCTTCGCCAAACTGAGTTAAGTTAGGCTCTAAGTTCTTTGTCGAAATATATATAAGCATTCGTTGAAATTGATTTGAGCCGTCGACACCTTTTCTTTTCGTTCGATTTTTTCGCTATAATAATTTTAGCCACCGGCAAGTTTTTCGGTTGTTAATAATTAGAAAACTCTCTGAGGGGGCTTACGAACCTTACCCGAAAAGGTCAAAGCCATTATGGAATTTCCCTTACCAAAAACCCTCTTTAATCTCCGATCTTTTTTGGGACTGGCAAGTTACTATAGATGCTTTATTAAAGGTCAATAGCGGGACCCCTTACAGCAATACTAAAGGGAGAAAATGGAAAGGTAAGCAAGTATCAATCAAGGAAAATTGATATCGAAATGACTAAGCAACAGGAGGAATCATTTCATAAGTTAAGAGAAATCTTGGCATCAGAAGATGTTCTTCTGTCATATCCTGACTTTACGAAGCCGTTTGATTTAATAACGGCAACACAACATTTAAGTACTCAAAAAGCTTTGTACAAGACATAACGGACAAAACTGAAGAAAAGGAAATCATAGTTAGTGAGCATGATAGAGCCCACCGTGCTGCTCAGGAAAATGTAAAACAAATTTTACGGGACTATTTTTTTCCAAAGATGCTCAGGCTACCAACGGAGGTAACTGTAAATTGTAAAATCTGTTCCATGGCAAAGTACAACCGCCACCCCAACAAACAGACAGTCGGACAAACACCAATACCCTCATATGCAAGTGAAATTCTTCATATCGATATATTTTCAACAGACTGAAACCTTTTTCTCACATGCCTTTTCAAAAAATAACTTCAAGGGCCATTGTCGATGATAAAGCCCCAATATTGAACGTAATACATTTTTTTCCGAACACAAAAACTATCTACTGTGACAACGAGAGATCACTTAACACTGAAACGATAAAATCAATCCTACTTAATAATTTTAATATCTGCATCTTAAATGCACCCCCACTACACAGTACCTCAAATGGTCAGCTAGAAAGATTATATAGCACCGTCGCAGAAATAGCTAGGTGCTTGAAACTGAAAATAAATTAAACGACACTACCGAAATGATTTTATTGGCAACAAACAGGTACAATAAAACTATTAAAACGGTAACGGACAAGAAACCAATAGAATTAATACATTCGACACCCACGGAAGTTGAGAAAGAAATTGAAGAAAAAATTCAACAAGCACAAGGAAAGTCCCTTGACTACGTTAACAGGGACAGGACCCATCAAAATTATCAGAGGGGAAACAAGGTCTTCTTAAAGGCAAATAAACGTCTAGAAAATAAGCTATCAACTTTGTGCTCGGAGGAAATAATTGAAGCAGACATGGGGACCACGGTTCTTATTAAAGGGAGGGTGGTCCATAAGGACAATTACGATAGTGATTATCATTAAAATTCTAAAATACCCTTTCATCTTATTTTAGGCTTAGAAAATACTTCTTACTACTTACGCTAACGGCTGCCATGACAAACGCGACAGTAAAACTTAACAACTATACGAACGCAGACTACATCCCCATAATGGACGGTGACATTGTAATTTGGGATTGTTACGGATACCTACGACATTCAACGAACTTGACATCGTACGAGGACTATGATGCCCAGACAGAGGCAATGACAAAGACCTTCACGAACGATCATAGGACTTAGGTAATAACCACTGACTTAGGACACATTTGTAAATTAGTTGCTACCCTGAAAGTTCACCACAGGGATACTAGGAGCATTAACTTAATCGGAACAGCACTTAAAGTCATTGCAGGAACTCCCGACGTTAATGATTGGGATCAAATAAAGATTAATCAAGAACAATTAATTAACGCTGAAGAAGGACAATCTGAGTTAAATATTAAATTTCAAGAACAGAGACGAGGAGACCCACCTTTTAGAAATCATCTTAGCAAAAAACAGCGTTGTTATCACAGACATAGAAAATATTTTGATGGGCCTAACCCTAGCAAAACTATCCTAAATATCAGCGACATAAGCGAATTGAAAATCAAACAGCCTACTAACATAAGTTTAGTAGAAATATTAGAAGTATCTGGTATTTCCAAAATTCAGAAATAATAATGTAAAAAGATAACAGTCTACCCGGTTCAACATCACAAGAAGATCCTGGACTTTGAGAATGGAGACTTGGTCGCCGATTGCGCAGCGCGAATTGTCAACATCGGGGGCTGCAAAGCTACAGTAGGCGCTACCTTCTGCAAAGAACTTCAAGGTGACACATGCGCACAACAGATGGTGGCCGGGGTGACCGCACAATGTTCCACCCTTCCAGGTCACCTGAGTCTAGTCACTATAGTGGACCACGGTACCCTCATCATCAACGACGCCAAGGTGACCGTAATAGACGACCTGGGCCTAAAACAAGAAATATCTGGCTCATACTTGATAACCTACTCTAGCAAGGTTTCTCTCAACGGCACCTGGTACATAAATCAGCTTGGAAAAGTTCTTCGAAGAAAAAGCATGTGGTCTTAGGAATGACTCTGGTAAATATTACCGCTCATCAGAATCGACTCAGCCTGCCGTTTCTCCACGAACTGAGCTTGAGAAACTTACATCACATCGGAACTCTGAGGGAGAGAATGGCAATCGAATCTCTTCTCAGCAACACCATCATTTTCTTCGCCGCCTTATCTCTATGCTGTGTAGCCTGGCCCGTCCACCATCACCTGACAGCCAAGTACTGCTCTAAGCCAAGGAATAACACGCGCATCCAAAAGGCAGAAAATTTGCCCAGTTGCACACCGGATACGGTTGCCCACACGCGCAATGTCGAAAACGCTGACCACGCATTCCTTGGGCTAAAGCCCAACTCATCCCAAGTCATTCCTCGAGGATACATGGCGCCTAATGGCGCTTGCAGACGAGTTTGAGAAACTGGAAAAGTAAAGAAAAAAGTTCGGGCTGGAGAACAATCCCCAGAAATAGCACTTGAAGAGTGTCCCGGCTTTAAAGTCTTGAAGTTTAACATGCTTGGAGTGCCAATATTTAAGTTCGTTACTGTGCCTACTGTGCCTTGCCTACTTTTAATCTTACTTATATAAACAAACAGCTGCGCCTTTCTAAGACAGCTTAAAGAAATACTGAATTTTTTCCAATGTTCTTCAATTTGCGGTTTTCTGTCTTCAAAATACGACGCCATTTCCTTTTTTTGCTGGAATCCTGTTTGATGTTCCGTGGCAAAATTTGGATTTCTTCGCCAATTTGGCTTTGTATGGCAGATAATTTATTTGCTTATATAAACTGGCTACTCTTCTACTTGCAACCGATTTATGGTCAAGACAAGTAAGGATTTTCGGATTAGAAAAGAGAGCCGAAAAATGGTTTAAAACCTTTTTACTTAAAAATTGTTTTTATTTCATTTAATAGTTTTGGATGCAAACGCTTCCAGAAATATTCAAGATTCGTCTTGTTGACTATTTGAACTTGTTGAGTTCCACTTGAAGAACCGCCTTGTTGTTCAATCTCGAACGTTAATCGACGATTATCCTGGGAGTTGCCAAGTTGTCTCCAGTAAATCGGATTATATTTCTTAAACAAAAAATTAAAATTTTTTCGATGCTATCGCTTCCAGAACTATTCAAGACTCGCCGTGTTGACTAGTTGAATTTATTAGAACTCCAGTTGAAGAGCGTCTTGTTGACTACTTCATGTTGTTGTAAGTTGGAAGAGTCGCCGAGTTGACTTGACTTTTAATTTTTAATTTTTAATTTTTAAATTTGTAATTTTTAAATTTGTAATTTGTAATTTGTAATTTGTAATTTGTAATTTGTAATTTGTAATTTGTAATTTGTAATTTGTAATTTGTAATTTGTAATTTGTAATTTGTAATTTGTAATTTGTAATTTGTAATTTGTAATTTGTAATTTGTAATTTGTAATTTGTAATTTGTAATTTGTAATTTGTAATTTGTAATTTGTAATTTGTAATTTGTAATTTGTAATTTGTAATTTGTAATTTGTAATTTGTAATTTGTAATTTGTAATTTGTAATTTGTAATTTGTAATTTGTAATTTGTAATTTGTAATTTGTAATTTGTAATTTGTAATTTGTAATTTGTAATTTGTAATTTGTAATTTGTAATTTGTAATTTGTAATTTGTAATTTGTAATTTGTAATTTGTAATTTGTAATTTGTAATTTGTAATTTGTAATTTGTAATTTGTAATTTGTAATTTGTAATTTGTAATTTGTAATTTGTAATTTGTAATTTGTAATTTGTAATTTGTAATTTGTAATTTGTAATTTGTAATTTGTAATTTGTAATTTGTAATTTGTAATTTGTAATTTGTAATTTGTAATTTGTAATTTGTAATTTGTAATTTGTAATTTGTAATTTGTAATTTGTAATTTGTAATTTGTAATTTGTAATTTGTAATTTGTAATTTGTAATTTGTAATTTGTAATTTGTAATTTGTAATTTGTAATTTGTAATTTGTAATTTGTAATTTGTAATTTGTAATTTGTAATTTGTAATTTGTAATTTGTAATTTGTAATTTGTAATTTGTAATTTGTAATTTGTAATTTGTAATTTGTAATTTGTAATTTGTAATTTGTAATTTGTAATTTGTAATTTGTAATTTGTAATTTGTAATTTGTAATTTGTAATTTGTAATTTGTAATTTGTAATTTGTAATTTGTAATTTGTAATTTGTAATTTGTAATTTGTAATTTGTAATTTGTAATTTGTAATTTGTAATTTGTAATTTGTAATTTGTAATTTGTAATTTGTAATTTGTAATTTGTAATTTGTAATTTGTAATTTGTAATTTGTAATTTGTAATTTGTAATTTGTAATTTGTAATTTGTAATTTGTAATTTGTAATTTGTAATTTGTAATTTGTAATTTGTAATTTGTAATTTGTAATTTGTAATTTGTAATTTGTAATTTGTAATTTGTAATTTGTAATTTGTAATTTGTAATTTGTAATTTGTAATTTGTAATTTGTAATTTGTAATTTGTAATTTGTAATTTGTAATTTGTAATTTGTAATTTGTAATTTGTAATTTGTAATTTGTAATTTGTAATTTGTAATTTGTAATTTGTAATTTGTAATTTGTAATTTGTAATTTGTATTGTAATTTGTAATTTGTAATTTGTAATTTGTAATTTGTAATTTGTAATTTGTAATTTGTAATTTGTAATTTGTAATTTGTAATTTGTAATTTGTAATTTGTAATTTGTAATTTGTAATTTGTAATTTGTAATTTGTAATTTGTAATTTGTAATTTGTAATTTGTAATTTGTAATTTGTAATTTGTAATTTGTAATTTGTAATTTGTAATTTGTAATTTGTAATTTTAATTTGTAATTTGTAATTTGTAATTTGTAATTTGTAATTTGTAATTTGTAATTTGTAATTTGTAATTTGTAATTTGTAATTTGTAATTTGTAATTTGTAATTTGTAATTTGTAATTTGTAATTTGTAATTTGTAATTTGTAATTTGTAATTTGTAATTTGTAATTTGTAATTTGTAATTTGTAATTTGTAATTTGTAATTTGTAATTTGTAATTTGTAATTTGTAATTTGTAATTTGTAATTTGTAATTTGTAATTTGTAATTTGTAATTTGTAATTTGTAATTTGTAATTTGTAATTTGTAATTTGTAATTTGTAATTTGTAATTTGTAATTTGTAATTTGTAATTTGTAATTTGTAATTTGTAATTTGTAATTTGTAATTTGTAATTTGTAATTTGTAATTTGTAATTTGTAATTTGTAATTTGTAATTTGTAATTTGTAATTTGTAATTTGTAATTTGTAATTTGTAATTTGTAATTTGTAATTTGTAATTTGTAATTTGTAATTTGTAATTTGTAATTTGTAATTTGTAATTTGTAATTTGTAATTTGTAATTTGTAATTTGTAATTTGTAATTTGTAATTTGTAATTTGTAATTTGTAATTTGTAATTTGTAATTTGTAATTTGTAATTTGTAATTTGTAATTTGTAATTTGTAATTTGTAATTTGTAATTTGTAATTTGTAATTTGTAATTTGTAATTTGTAATTTGTAATTTGTAATTTGTAATTTGTAATTTGTAATTTGTAATTTGTAATTTGTAATTTGTAATTTGTAATTTGTAATTTGTAATTTGTAATTTGTAATTTGTAATTTTTAATTTGTAATTTGTAATTTGTAATTTGTAATTTGTAATTTGTAATTTGTAATTTGTAATTTTAATTTGTAATTTGTAATTTGTAATTTGTAATTTGTAATTTGTAATTTGTAATTTGTAATTTGTAATTTGTAATTTGTAATTTGTAATTTGTAATTTGTAATTTGTAATTTGTAATTTGTATGTTTGTAATTTGTAATTTGTAATTTGTAATTTGTAATTTGTAATTTGTAATTTGTAATTTGTAATTTGTAATTTGTAATTTGTAATTTGTAATTTGTAATTTGTAATTTGTAATTTGTAATTTGTAATTTGTAATTTGTAATTTGTAATTTGTAATTTGTAATTTGTAATTTGTAATTTGTAATTTGTAATTTGTAATTTGTAATTTGTAATTTGTAATTTGTAATTTGTAATTTGTAATTTGTAATTTGTAATTTGTAATTTGTAATTTGTAATTTGTAATTTGTAATTTGTAATTTGTAATTTGTAATTTGTAATTTGTAATTTGTAATTTGTAATTTGTAATTTGTAATTTGTAATTTGTAATTTGTAATTTGTAATTTGTAATTTGTAATTTGTAATTTGTAATTTGTAATTTGTAATTTGTAATTTGTAATTTGTAATTTGTAATTTGTAATTTGTAATTTGTAATTTGTAATTTGTAATTTGTAATTTGTAATTTGTAATTTGTAATTTGTAATTTGTAATTTGTAATTTGTAATTTGTAATTTGTAATTTGTAATTTGTAATTTGTAATTTGTAATTTGTAATTTGTAATTTGTAATTTGTAATTTGTAATTTGTAATTTGTAATTTGTAATTTGTAATTTTTGTAATTTGTAATTTGTAATTTGTAATTTGTAATTTGTAATTTGTATTTGTAATTTGTAATTTGTAATTTGTAATTTGTAATTTGTAATTTGTAATTTGTAATTTGTAATTTGTAATTTGTAATTTGTAATTTGTAATTTGTAATTTGTAATTTGTAATTTGTAATTTGTAATTTGTAATTTGTAATTTGTAATTTGTAATTTAATTTGTAATTTGTAATTTGTAATTTGTAATTTGTAATTTGTAATTTGTAATTTGTAATTTGTAATTTGTACTTGTAATTTGTAATTTGTAATTTGTAATTTGTAATTTGTAATTTGTAATTTTGTAATTTGTAATTTGTAATTTGTAATTTGTAATTTGTAATTTGTAATTTGTAATTTGTAATTTGTAATTTGTAATTTGTAATTTGTAATTTGTAATTTGTAATTTGTAATTTGTAATTTGTAATTTGTAATTTGTAATTTGTAATTTGTAATTTGTAATTTGTAATTTGTAATTTGTAATTTGTAATTTGTAATTTGTAATTTGTAATTTGTAATTTGTAATTTGTAATTTGTAATTTGTAATTTGTAATTTGTAATTTGTAATTTGTAATTTGTAATTTGTAATTTGTAATTTGTAATTTGTAATTTGTAATTTTGTAATTTGTAATTTGTAATTTGTAATTTGTAATTTGTAATTTGTAATTTGTAATTTGTAATTTGTAATTTGTAATTTGTAATTTGTAATTTGTAATTTGTAATTTGTAATTTGTAATTTGTAATTTGTAATTTGTAATTTGTAATTTGTAATTTGTAATTTGTAATTTGTAATTTGTAATTTGTAATTTGTAATTTGTAATTTGTAATTTGTAATTTGTAATTTGTAATTTGTATTTGTAATTTGTAATTTGTAATTTGTAATTTGTAATTTGTAATTTGTAATTTGTAATTTGTAATTTGTAATTTGTAATTTGTAATTTGTAATTTGTAATTTGTAATTTGTAATTTGTAATTTGTAATTTGTAATTTGTAATTTGTAATTTGTAATTTGTAATTTGTAATTTGTAATTTGTAATTTGTAATTTGTAATTTGTAATTTGTAATTTGTAATTTGTAATTTGTAATTTGTAATTTGTAATTTGTAATTTGTAATTTGTAATTTGTAATTTGTAATTTGTAATTTGTAATTTGTAATTTGTAATTTGTAATTTGTAATTTGTATAATTTGTAATTTGTAATTTGTAATTTGTAATTTGTAATTTGTAATTTGTAATTTGTAATTTGTAATTTGTAATTTGTAATTTGTAATTTGTAATTTTGTAATTTGTAATTTGTAATTTGTAATTTGTAATTTGTAATTTGTAATTTGTAATTTGTAATTTGTAATTTGTAATTTGTAATTTGTAATTTGTAATTTGTAATTTGTAATTTGTAATTTGTAATTTGTAAATTTGTAATTTGTAATTTGTAATTTGTAATTTGTAATTTGTAATTTGTAATTTGTAATTTGTAATTTGTAATTTGTAATTTGTAATTTGTAATTTGTAATTTGTAATTTGTAATTTGTAATTTGTAATTTTGTAATTTGTAATTTGTAATTTGTAATTTGTAATTTGTAATTTGTAATTTGTAATTTGTAATTTGTAATTTGTAATTTGTAATTTGTAATTTGTAATTTGTAATTTGTAATTTGTAATTTGTAATTTGTAATTTGTAATTTGTAATTTGTAATTTGTAATTTGTAATTTGTAATTTGTAATTTGTAATTTGTAATTTGTAATTTGTAATTTGTAATTTGTAATTTGTAATTTGTAATTTGTAATTTGTAATTTGTAATTTGTAATTTGTAATTTGTAATTTGTAATTTGTAATTTGTAATTTGTAATTTGTAATTTGTAATTTGTAATTTGTAATTTGTAATTTGTAATTTGTAATTTGTAATTTGTAATTTGTAATTTGTAATTTGTAATTTGTAATTTGTAATTTGTAATTTGTAATTTGTAATTTGTAATTTGTAATTTGTAATTTGTAATTTGTAATTTGTAATTTGTAATTTGTAATTTGTAATTTGTAATTTGTAATTTGTAATTTGTAATTTGTAATTTGTAATTTGTAATTTGTAATTTGTAATTTGTAATTTGTAATTTGTAATTTGTAATTTGTAATTTGTAATTTGTAATTTGTAATTTGTAATTTGTAATTTGTAATTTGTAATTTGTAAATTTGTAATTTGTAATTTGTAATTTGTAATTTGTAATTTGTAATTTGTAATTTGTAATTTGTAATTTGTAATTTGTAATTTGTAATTTGTAATTTGTAATTTGTAATTTGTAATTTGTAATTTGTAATTTGTAATTTGTAATTTGTAATTTGTAATTTGTAATTTGTAATTTGTAATTTGTAATTTGTAATTTGTAATTTGTAATTTGTAATTTGTAATTTGTAATTTGTAATTTGTAATTTGTAATTTGTAATTTGTAATTTGTATTTGTAATTTGTAATTTGTAATTTGTAATTTGTAATTTGTAATTTGTAATTTGTAATTTGTAATTTGTAATTTGTAATTTGTAATTTGTAATTTGTAATTTGTAATTTGTAATTTGTAATTTGTAATTTGTAATTTGTAATTTGTAATTTGTAATTTGTAATTTGTAATTTGTAATTTGTAATTTGTAATTTGTAATTTGTAATTTGTAATTTGTAATTTGTAATTTGTAATTTGTAATTTGTAATTTGTAATTTGTAATTTGTAATTTGTAATTTGTAATTTTGTAATTTGTAATTTGTAATTTGTAATTTGTAATTTGTAATTTGTAATTTGTAATTTGTAATTTGTAATTTGTAATTTGTAATTTGTAATTTGTAATTTGTAATTTGTAATTTGTAATTTGTAATTTGTAATTTGTAATTTGTAATTTGTAATTTGTAATTTGTAATTTGTAATTTGTAATTTGTAATTTGTAATTTGTAATTTGTAATTTGTAATTTGTAATTTGTAATTTGTAATTTGTAATTTGTAATTTGTAATTTGTAATTTGTAATTTGTAATTTGTAATTTGTAATTTGTAATTTGTAATTTGTAATTTGTAATTTGTAATTTGTAATTTGTAATTTGTAATTTGTAATTTGTAATTTGTAATTTGTAATTTGTAATTTGTAATTTGTAATTTGTAATTTGTAATTTGTAATTTGTAATTTGTAATTTGTAATTTGTAATTTGTAATTTGTAATTTGTAATTTGTAATTTGTAATTTGTAATTTGTAATTTGTAATTTGTAATTTGTAATTTGTAATTTGTAATTTGTAATTTGTAATTTGTAATTTGTAATTTGTAATTTGTAATTTGTAATTTGTAATTTGTAATTTGTAATTTGTAATTTGTAATTTGTAATTTGTAATTTGTAATTTGTAATTTGTAATTTGTAATTTGTAATTTGTAATTTGTAATTTGTAATTTGTAATTTGTAATTTGTAATTTGTAATTTGTAATTTGTAATTTGTAATTTGTAATTTGTAATTTGTAATTTGTAATTTGTAATTTGTAATTTGTAATTTGTAATTTGTAATTTGTAATTTGTAATTTGTAATTTGTAATTTGTAATTTGTAATTTGTAATTTGTAATTTGTAATTTGTAATTTGTAATTTGTAATTTGTAATTTGTACTTGTAATTTGTAATTTGTAATTTGTAATTTGTAATTTGTAATTTGTAATTTGTAATTTGTAATTTGTAATTTGTAATTTGTAATTTGTAATTTGTAATTTGTAATTTGTAATTTGTAATTTGTAATTTGTAATTTGTAATTTGTAATTTGTAATTTGTAATTTGTAATTTGTAATTTGTAATTTGTAATTTGTAATTTTGTAATTTGTAATTTGTAATTTGTAATTTGTAATTTGTAATTTGTAATTTGTAATTTGTAATTTGTAATTTGTAATTTGTAATTTGTAATTTGTAATTTGTAATTTGTAATTTGTAATTTGTAATTTGTAATTTGTAATTTGTAATTTGTAATTTGTAATTTGTAATTTGTAATTTGTAATTTGTAATTTGTAATTTGTAATTTGTAATTTGTAATTTGTAATTTGTAATTTGTAATTTGTAATTTGTAATTTGTAATTTGTAATTTGTAATTTGTAATTTGTAACTTGTAATTTGTAATTTGTTTGTAATTTGTAATTTGTAATTTGTAATTTGTAATTTGTAATTTGTAATTTGTAATTTGTAATTTGTAATTTGTAATTTGTAATTTGTAATTTGTAATTTGTAATTTGTAATTTGTAATTTGTAATTTGTAATTTGTAATTTGTAATTTGTAATTTGTAATTTGTAATTTGTAATTTGTAATTTGTAATTTGTAATTTGTAATTTGTAATTTGTAATTTGTAATTTGTAATTTGTAATTTGTAATTTGTAATTTGTAATTTGTACTTGTATTTGTAATTTGTAATTTGTAATTTGTAATTTGTAATTTGTAATTTGTAATTTGTAATTTGTAATTTGTAATTTGTAATTTGTAATTTGTAATTTGTAATTTGTAATTTGTAATTTGTAATTTGTAATTTGTAATTTGTAATTTGTAATTTGTAATTTGTAATTTGTAATTTGTAATTTGTAATTTGTAATTTGTAATTTGTAATTTGTATTTGTAATTTGTAATTTGTAATTTGTAATTTGTAATTTGTAATTTGTAATTTGTAATTTGTAATTTGTAATTTGTAATTTGTAATTTGTAATTTGTAATTTGTAATTTGTAATTTGTAATTTGTAATTTGTAATTTGTAATTTGTAATTTGTAATTTGTAATTTGTAATTTGTAATTTGTAATTTGTAATTTGTAATTTGTAATTTGTAATTTGTAATTTGTAATTTGTAATTTGTAATTTGTAATTTGTAATTTGTAATTTGTAATTTGTAATTTGTAATTTGTAATTTGTAATTTGTAATTTGTAATTTGTAATTTGTAATTTGTAATTTGTAATTTGTAATTTGTAATTTGTAATTTGTAATTTTGTAATTTGTAATTTGTAATTTGTAATTTGTAATTGTTTGTAATTTGTAATTTGTAATTTGTAATTTGTAATTTGTAATTTGTAATTTGTAATTTGTAATTTGTAATTTGTAATTTGTAATTTGTAATTTGTAATTTGTAATTTGTAATTTGTAATTTGTAATTTGTAATTTGTAATTTGTAATTTGTAATTTGTAATTTGTAATTTGTAATTTGTAATTTGTAATTTGTAATTTGTAATTTGTAATTTGTAATTTGTAATTTGTAATTTGTAATTTGTAATTTGTAATTTGTAATTTGTAATTTGTAATTTGTAATTTGTAATTTGTAATTTGTAATTTGTAATTTGTAATTTGTAAATTTGTAATTTGTAATTTGTATTTGTAATTTGTAATTTGTAATTTGTAATTTGTAATTTGTAATTTGTAATTTGTAATTTGTAATTTGTAATTTGTAATTTGTAATTTGTAATTTGTAATTTGTAATTTGTAATTTGTAACTTGTAATTTGTAATTTGTAATTTGTAATTTGTAATTTGTAATTTGTAATTTGTAATTTGTAATTTGTAATTTGTAATTTGTAATTTGTAATTTGTAATTTGTAATTTGTAATTTGTAATTTGTAATTTGTAATTTGTAATTTGTAATTTGTAATTTGTAATTTGTAATTTGTAATTTGTAATTTGTAACTTGTAATTTGTAATTTGTAATTTGTAATTTGTAATTTGTAATTTGTAATTTGTAATTTGTAATTTGTAATTTGTAATTTGTAATTTGTAATTTGTAATTTGTAATTTGTAATTTGTAATTTGTAATTTGTAATTTGTAATTTGTAATTTGTAATTTGTAATTTGTAATTTGTAATTTGTAATTTGTAATTTGTAATTTGTAATTTGTAATTTGTAATTTGTAATTTGTAATTTGTAATTTGTAATTTGTAATTTGTAATTTGTAATTTGTAATTTGTAATTTGTAATTTGTAATTTGTAATTTGTAATTTGTAATTTGTAATTTGTAATTTGTAATTTGTAATTTGTAATTTGTAATTTGTAATTTGTAATTTGTAATTTGTAATTTGTAATTTGTAATTTGTAATTTGTAATTTGTAATTTGTAATTTGTAATTTGTAATTTGTAATTTGTAATTTGTAATTTGTAATTTGTAATTTGTAATTTGTAATTTGTAATTTGTAATTTGTAATTTGTACTTGTAATTTGTAATTTGTAATTTGTAATTTGTAATTTGTAATTTGTAATTTGTAATTTGTAATTTGTAATTTGTAATTTGTAATTTGTAATTTGTAATTTGTAATTTGTAATTTGTAATTTGTAATTTGTAATTTGTAATTTGTAATTTGTAATTTGTAATTTGTAATTTGTAATTTGTAATTTGTAATTTGTAATTTGTAATTTGTAATTTGTAATTTGTAATTGTAATTTGTAATTTGTAATTTGTAATTTGTAATTTGTAATTTGTAATTTGTAATTTGTAATTTGTAATTTGTAATTTGTAATTTGTAATTTGTAATTTGTAATTTGTAATTTGTAATTTGTAATTTGTAATTTGTAATTTGTAATTTGTAATTTGTAATTTGTAATTTGTATTTGTAATTTGTAATTTGTAATTTGTAATTTGTAATTTGTAATTTGTAATTTGTAATTTGTAATTTGTAATTTGTAATTTGTAATTTGTAATTTGTAATTTGTAATTTGTAATTTGTAATTTGTAATTTGTAATTTGTAATTTGTAATTTGTAATTTGTAATTTGATTTGTAATTTGTAATTTGTAATTTGTAATTTGTAATTTGTAATTTGTAATTTGTAATTTGTAATTTGTAATTTGTAATTTGTAATTTGTAATTTGTAATTTGTAATTTGTAATTTGTAATTTGTAATTTGTAATTTGTAATTTGTAATTTTGTAATTTGTAATTTGTAATTTGTAATTTGTAATTTGTAATTTGTAATTTGTAATTTGTAATTTGTAATTTGTAATTTGTAATTTGTAATTTGTAATTTGTAATTTGTAATTTGTAATTTGTAATTTGTAATTTGTAATTTGTAATTTGTAATTTGTAATTTGTAACTTGTAATTTGTAATTTGTAATTTGTAATTTGTAATTTGTAATTTGTAATTTGTAATTTGTAATTTGTAATTTGTAATTTGTAATTTGTAATTTGTAATTTGTAATTTGTAATTTGTATTTGTAATTTGTAATTTGTAATTTGTAATTTGTAATTTGTAATTTGTAATTTGTAATTTGTAATTTGTAATTTGTAATTTGTAATTTGTAATTTGTAATTTGTAATTTGTAATTTGTAATTTGTAATTTGTAATTTGTAATTTGTAATTTGTAATTTGTAATTTGTAATTTGTAATTTGTAATTTGTAATTTGTAATTTGTAATTTGTAATTTGTAATTTGTATTTGTAATTTGTAATTTGTAATTTGTAATTTGTAATTTGTAATTTGTAATTTGTAATTTGTAATTTGTAATTTGTAATTTGTAATTTGTAATTTGTAATTTGTAATTTGTAATTTGTAATTTGTAATTTGTAATTTGTAATTTGTAATTTGTAATTTGTAATTTGTAATTTGTAATTTGTAATTTGTAATTTGTAATTTGTAATTTTGTAATTTGTAATTTGTAATTTGTAATTTGTAATTTGTAATTTGTAATTTGTAATTTGTAATTTGTAATTTGTAATTTGTAATTTGTAATTTGTAATTTGTAATTTGTAATTTGTAATTTGTAATTTGTAATTTGTAATTTGTAATTTGTAATTTGTAATTTGTAATTTGTAATTTGTAATTTGTAATTTGTAATTTGTAATTTGTAATTTGTAATTTGTAATTTGTAATTTGTAATTTGTAATTTGTAATTTGTAATTTGTAATTTGTAATTTGTAATTTGTAATTTGTAATTTGTAATTTGTAATTTGTAATTTGTAATTTGTAATTTGTAATTTGTAATTTGTAATTTGTAATTTGTAATTTGTAATTTGTAATTTGTAATTTGTAATTTGTAATTTGTAATTTGTAATTTGTAATTTGTAATTTGTAATTTGTAATTTGTAATTTGTAATTTGTAATTTGTAATTTGTAATTTGTAATTTGTAATTTGTAATTTGTAATTTGTAATTTGTAATTTGTAATTTGTAATTTGTAATTTGTAATTTGTAATTTTCTAATTTGTAATTTGTAATTTGTAATTTGTAATTTGTAATTTGTAATTTGTAATTTGTAATTTGTAATTTTGTAATTTGTAATTTGTAATTTGTAATTTGTAATCTATTTGTAATTTGTAATTTGTAATTTGTAAATTTGTAATTTGTAATTTGTAATTTGTAATTTGTAATTTGTAATTTGTAATTTGTAATTTGTAATTTGTAATTTGTATTTGTAATTTGTAATTTGTAATTTGTAATTTGTAATTTGTAATTTGTAATTTGTAATTTGTAATTTGTAATTTGTAATTTGTAATTTGTAATTTGTAATTTGTAATTTTGTAATTTGTAATTTGTAATTTGTAATTTGTAATTTGTAATTTTGTAATTTGTATTTGTAATTTGTAATTTGTAATTTGTAATTTGTAATTTGTAATTTGTAATTTGTAATTTGTAATTTGTAATTTGTAATTTGTAATTTGTAATTTGTAATTTGTAATTTGTAATTTGTAATTTGTATTTGTAATTTGTAATTTGTAATTTGTAATTTGTTTGTAATTTGTAATTTGTAATTTGTAATTTGTAATTTGTAATTTGTAATTTGTAATTTGTAATTTGTAATTTGTAATTTGTAATTTGTAATTTGTAATTTGTAATTTGTAATTTGTAATTTGTAATTTGTAATTTGTAATTTGTAATTTGTAATTTGTAATTTGTAATTTGTAATTTGTAATTTGTAATTTGTAATTTGTAATTTGTAATTTGTAATTTGTAATTTGTAATTTGTAATTTGTAATTTGTAATTTGTAATTTGTAATTTGTAATTTGTAATTTGTAATTTGTAATTTGTAATTTGTAATTTGTAATTTGTAATTTGTAATTTGTAATTTGTAATTTGTAATTTGTAATTTGTAATTTGTAATTTGTAATTTGTAATTTGTAATTTGTAATTTGTAATTTGTAATTTGTAATTTGTAATTTGTAATTTGTAATTTGTAATTTGTAATTTGTAATTTGTAATTTGTAATTTGTAATTTGTAAATTTGTAATTTGTAATTTGTAATTTGTAATTTGTAATTTGTAATTTGTAATTTGTAATTTGTAATTTGTAATTTGTAATTTGTAATTTGTAATTTGTAATTTGTAATTTGTAATTTTGTAATTTGTAATTTGTAATTTGTAATTTGTAATTTGTAATTTGTAATTTGTAATTTGTAATTTGTAATTTGTAATTTGTAATTTGTAATTTGTAATTTGTAATTTGTAATTTGTAATTTGTAATTTGTAATTTGTAATTTGTAATTTGTAATTTGTAATTTGTAATTTGTAATTTGTAATTTGTAATTTGTAATTTGTAATTTGTAATTTGTAATTTGTAATTTGTAATTTGTAATTTGTAATTTGTAATTTGTAATTTGTAATTTGTAATTTGTAATTTGTAATTTGTAATTTGTAATTTGTAATTTGTAATTTGTAATTTGTAATTTGTAATTTGTAATTTGTAATTTGTAATTTGTAATTTGTAATTTGTAATTTGTAATTTGTAATTTGTAATTTGTAATTTGTAATTTGTAATTTGTAATTTGTAATTTGTAATTTGTAATTTGTAATTTGTAATTTGTAATTTGTAATTTGTAATTTGTAATTTGTAATTTGTAA
The DNA here is from genome assembly GCA_018153365.1 of Drosophila fuyamai. Lineage (NCBI taxonomy): Eukaryota > Metazoa > Arthropoda > Insecta > Diptera > Drosophilidae > Drosophila > Drosophila fuyamai. The sequence goes on from JAECXW010000190.1 coordinate 187,857, forward strand.
TTTGTAATTTGTAATTTGTAATTTGTAATTTGTAATTTTGTAATTTGTAATTTGTAATTTGTAATTTGTAATTTGTAATTTGTAATTTGTAATTTGTAATTTGTAATTTGTAATTTGTAATTTGTAATTTGTAATTTGTAATTTGTAATTTGTAATTTGTAATTTGTAATTTGTAATTTGTAATTTGTAATTTGTAATTTGCAATTTGTAATTTGTAATTTGTAATTTGTAATTTGTAATTTGTAATTTGTAATTTGTAATTTGTAATTTGTAATTTGTAATTTGTAATTTGTAATTTTGTAATTTGTAATTTGTGATTTTGTAATTTGTAATTTGTAATTTGTAATTTGTAATTTGTAATTTGTAATTTGTAATTTGTAATTTGTAATTTGTAATTTGTAATTTGTAATTTGTAATTTGTAATTTGTAATTTGTAATTTGTAATTTGTAATTTGTAATTTGTAATTTGTAATTTGTAATTTGTAATTTGTAATTTGTAATTTGTAATTTGTAATTTGTACTTGTAATTTGTAATTTGTAATTTGTAATTTGTAATTTGTAATTTGTAATTTGTAATTTGTAATTTGTAATTTGTAATTTGTAATTTGTAATTTGTAATTTGTAATTTGTAATTTGTAATTTGTAATTTGTAATTTGTAATTTGTAATTTGTAATTTGTAATTTGTAATTTGCAATTTGTAATTTGTAATTTGTAATTTGTAATTTGTAATTTGTAATTTGTAATTTGTAATTTGTAATTTGTAATTTGTAATTTGTAATTTGTAATTTGTAATTTGTAATTTGTAATTTGTAATTTGTAATTTGTAATTTGTAATTTGTAATTTGTAATTTGTAATTTGTAATTTGTAATTTGTAATTTGTAATTTGTAATTTGTAATTTGTAATTTGTAATTTGTAATTTGTAATTTGTAATTTGTAACTTGTAATTTGTAATTTGTAATTTGTAATTTGTAATTTGTAATTTGTAATTTTGTAATTTGTAATTTGTAATTTTGTAATTTGTAATTTGTAATTTGTAATTTGTATTTGTAATTTGTAATTTGTAATTTGTAATTTGTAATTTGTAATTTGTAATTTGTAATTTGTAATTTGTAATTTGTAATTTGTAATTTGGTAATTTGTAATTTGTAATTTGTAATTTGTAATTTGTAATTTGTAATTTGTAATTTGTAATTTGTAATTTGTAATTTGTAATTTGTAATTTGTAATTGTCTGTAATTTGTAATTTGTAATTGTAATTTGTAATTTGTAATTTGTAATTTGTAATTTGTAATTTGTAATTTGTAATTTGTAATTTGTAATTTGTAATTTGTAATTTGTAATTTGTAATTTGTAATTTGTAATTTGTAATTTGTAATTTGTAATTTGTAATTTGTAATTTGTAATTTGTAATTTGTAATTTGTAATTTGTAATTTGTAATTTGTAATTTGTAATTTGTAATTTGTAATTTGTAATTTGTAATTTGTAATTTGTAATTTGTAATTTGTATATTTGCAATTTGTAATTTGTACTTGTAATTTGTAATTTGTAATTTGTAATTTGTAATTTGTAATTTGTAATTTGTAATTTGTAATTTGTAATTTGTAATTTGTAATTTGTAATTTGTAATTTGTAATTTGTAATTTGTAATTTGTAATTTGTAATTTGTAATTTGTAATTTGTAATTTGTAATTTGTAATTTGTATTTGTAATTTGTAATTTGTAATTTGTAATTTGTAATTTGTAATTTGTAATTTGTAATTTGTAATTTGTAATTGTTTGTAATTTGTAATTTGTACTTGTAATTTGTAATTTGTAATTTGTAATTTGTAATTGTAATTTGTAATTTGTAATTTGTAATTTGTACTTGTAATTTGTAATTTGTAATTTGTAATTTGTATTTGTAATTTGTAATTTGTAATTTGTAATTTGTAATTTGTAATTTGTAATTTGTAATTTGTAATTTGTAATTTGTAATTTGTAATTTGTAATTTGTAATTTGTAATTTGTAATTTGTAATTTGTAATTTGTAATTTGTAATTTGTAATTTGTATTTGTAATTTGTAATTTGTAATTTGTAATTTGTAATTTGTAATTTGTAATTTGTAATTTGTAATTTGTAATTTGTAATTTGTAATTTGTAATTTGTAATTTGTAATTTGTAATTTGTAATTTGTAATTTGTAATTTGTAATTTGTAATTTGTAATTTGTAATTTGTAATTTGTAATTTGTAATTTGTAATTTGCAATTTGTAATTTGTAATTTGTAATTTGTAATTTGTAATTTGTAATTTGTAATTTGTAATTTGTAATTTGTAATTTGTAATTTGTAATTTGTAATTTGTAATTTGTAATTTGTAATTTGTAATTTGTAATTTGTAATTTGTAATTTGTAATTTGTAATTTGTAATTTGTAATTTGTAATTTGTAATTGTAATTTGTAATTTGTAATTTGTAATTTGTAATTTGTAATTTTGTAATTTGTAATTTGTAATTTGTAATTTGTAATTTGTAATTTGTAATTTGTAATTTGTAATTTGTAATTTGTAATTTGTAATTTGTAATTTGTAATTTGTAATTTGTAATTTGTAATTTGTAATTTGTAATTTGTAATTTGTAATTTGTAATTTGTAATTTGTAATTTGTAATTTGTAATTTGTAATTTGTAATTTGTAATTTGTAATTTGTAATTTGTAATTTGTAATTTGTAATTTGTAATTTGTAATTTGTAATTTGTAATTTTGTAATTTGTAATTTGTAATTTGTAATTTGTAATTTGTAATTTGTAATTTGTAATTTGTAATTTGTAATTTGTAATTTGTAATTTGTAATTTGTAATTTGTAATTTGTAATTTGTAATTTGTAATTTGTAATTTGTAATTTGTAATTTGTAATTTGTAATTTGTAATTTGTAATTTGTAATTTGTAATTTGTAATTTGTAATTTGTAATTTGTAATTTGTAATTTGTAATTTGTAATTTGTAATTTGTAATTTGTAATTTGTAATTTGTAATTTGTAATTTGTAAATTGTAATTTGTAATTTGTAATTTGTAATTGTAATTTGTAATTTGTAATTTGTATTTGTAATTTGTAATTTGTATTTGTAATTTGTAATTTGTAATTTGTAATTTGTAATTTGTAGTTTTGTAATTTGTAATTTGTAATTTGTAATTTGTAATTTGTAATTTGTAATTTGTAATTTGTAATTTGTAATTTGTAATTTGTAATTTGTAATTTGTAATTTGTAATTTGTAATTTGTATTTTGTAATTTGTAATTTGTAATTTGTAATTTGTAATTTGTAAATTTGTAATTTGTAATTTGTAATTTGTAATTTGTAATTTGTAATTTGTAATTTGTAATTTGTAATTTGTAATTTGTAATTTGTAATTTGTAATTTGTAATTTGTAATTTGTAATTTGTAATTTGTAATTTGTAATTTGTAATTTGTAATTTTGTAATTTGTAATTTGTAATTTGTAATTTGTAATTTGTAATTTGTAATTTGTAATTTGTAATTTGTAATTTGTAATTTGTAATTTGTAATTTGTAATTTGTAATTTGTAATTTGTACTTGTAATTTGTAATTTGTAATTTGTAATTTGTAATTTGTAATTTGTAATTTGTAATTTGTAATTTGTAATTTGTAATTTGTAATTTGTAATTTGTAATTTGTAATTTGTAATTTGTAATTTGTAATTTGTAATTTGTAATTTGTAATTTGTAATTTGTAATTTGTAATTTGTAATTTGTAATTTGTAATTTGTAATTTGTAATTTGTAATTTGTAATTTGTAATTTGTAATTTGTAATTTGTAATTTGTAATTTGTAATTTGTAATTTGTAATTTGTAATTTGTAATTTGTAATTTGTAATTTGTAATTTGTAATTTGTAATTTGTAATTTGTACTTGTAATTTGTAATTTGTAATTTGTAATTTGTAATTTGTAATTTGTAATTTGTAATTTGTAATTTGTAATTTGTAATTTGTAATTTGTAATTTGTAATTTGTAATTTGTAATTTGTAATTTGTAATTTGTAATTTGTATTTGTAATTTGTAATTTGTAATTTGTAATTTGTAATTTGTAATTTGTAATTTGTAATTTGTAAATTTGTAATTTGTAATTTGTAATTTGTAATTTGTAATTTGTAATTTGTAATTTGTATTTGTAATTTGTAATTTGTAATTTGTAAATTTGTAATTTGTAATTTGTAATTTGTAATTTGTAATTTGTAATTTGTAATTTGTAATTTGTAATTTGTAATTTGTAATTTGTAATTTGTAATTTGTAATTTGTAATTTGTAATTTGTAATTTGTAATTTGTATTTGTAATTTGTAATTTGTAATTTGTAATTTGTAATTTGTAATTTGTAATTTGTAATTTGTAATTTGTAATTTGTAATTTGTAATTTGTAATTTGTAATTTGTAATTTGTAATTTGTAATTTGTAATTTGTAATTTGTAATTTGTAATTTGTAATTTGTAATTTGTAATTTGTAATTTGTAATTTGTAATTTGTAATTTGTAATTTGTAATTTGTAATTTTGTAATTTGTAATTTGTAATTTGTAATTTGTAATTTGTAATTTGTAATTTGTAATTTGTAATTTGTAATTTTGTAATTTGTAATTTGTAATTTGTAATTTGTAATTTGTAATTTGTAATTTGTAATTTGTAATTTGTAATTTGTAATTTGTAATTTGTAATTTGTAATTTGTAATTTGTAATTTGTAATTTGTAATTTGTAATTTGTAATTTGTAATTTGTAATTTGTAATTTGTAATTTGTAATTTGTAATTTGTAATTTGTAATTTGTAATTTGTAATTTGTACTTGTAATTTGTAATTTGTAATTTGTAATTTGTAATTTGTAATTTGTATTTGTAATTTGTAATTTGTAATTTGTAATTTGTAATTTGTAATTTGTAATTTGTAATTTGAATTTGTAATTTGTAATTTGTAATTTGTAATTTGTAATTTGTAATTTGTAATTTGTAATTTGTAATTTGTAATTTGTAATTTGTAATTTGTAATTTGTAATTTGTAATTTGTAATTTGTAATTTGTAATTTGTAATGTAATTTGTAATTGTAATTTGTAATTTGTAATTTGTAATTTGTAATTTGTAATTTGTAATTTGTAATTTGTAATTTGTAATTTGTAATTTGTAATTTGTAATTTGTAATTTGTAATTTGTAATTTGTAATTTGTAATTTGTAATTTGTAATTTGTAATTTGTAATTTGTATTTGTAATTTGTAATTTGTAATTTGTAATTTGTAATTTGTAATTTGTATTTGTAATTTTGTAATTTGGTTTGTAATTTGTAATTTGTAATTTGTATTTGTAATTTGTAATTTGTAATTTGTAATTTGTAATTTGTAATTTGTAATTTGTAATTTGTATTTGTAATTTGTAATTTGTAATTTGTAATTTGTAATTTGTAATTTGTAATTTGTAATTTGTAATTTGTAATTTGTAATTTGTAATTTGTAATTTGTACTTGTAATTTGTAATTTGTAATTTGTAATTTGTAATTTGTAATTTGTAATTTGTAATTTGTAATTTGTAATTTGTAATTTGTAATTTGTAATTTGTAATTTGTAATTTGTAATTTGTACTTGTAATTTGTAATTTGTAATTTGTAATTTGTACTTGTAATTTGTAATTTGTAATTTGTAATTTGTAATTTGTAATTTGTAATTTGTAATTTGTAATTTGTAATTTGTAATTTGTAATTTGTAATTTGTAATTTGTAATTTGTAATTTGTAATTTGTAATTTGTAATTTGTAATTTGTAATTTGTAATTTGTAATTTGTAATTTGTAATTTGTAATTTGTAATTTGTAATTTGTAATTTGTAATTTGTAATTTGTAATTTGTAATCTTGTAATTTGTAATTTGTAATTTGTAATTTGTAATTTGTAATTTGTAATTTGTAATTTGTAATTTGTAATTTGTAATTTGTAATTTGTAATTTGTAATTTGTAATTTGTAATTTGTAATCTTGTAATTTGTAATTTGTAATTTGTAATTTGTAATTTGTAATTTGTAATTTGTAATTTGTAATTTGTATTTGTAATTTGTAATTTGTAATTTGTAATTTGTAATTTGTAATTTGTAATTTGTAATTTGTAATTTGTAATTTGTAATTTGTAATTTGTAATTTGTAATTTGTAATTTGTAATTTGTAATTTGTAATTTGTAATTTGTAATTTGTAATTTGTAATTTGTAATTTGTAATTTTGTAATTTGTAATTTGTAATTTGTAATTTGTAATTTGTAATTTGTAATTGTAATTTGTAATTTGTAATTTGTAATTTGTAATTTGTAATTTGTAATTTGTAATTTGTAATTTGTAATTTGTAATTTGTACTTGTAATTTGTAATTTGTAATTTGTAATTTGTAATTTGTAATTTGTAATTTGTAATTTGTAATTTGTAATTTGTAATTTGTAATTTGTAATTTGTAATTTGTAATTTGTAATTTGTAATTTGTGAATTTGTAATTTGTAATTTGTAATTTGTAATTTGTAATTTGTAATTTGTAATTTGTAATTTGTAATTTGTAATTTGTAATTTGTAATTTGTAATTTGCAATTTGTAATTTGTAATTTGTAATTTGTAATTTGTAATTTGTAATTTGTAATTTGTAATTTGTAATTTGTAATTTGTAATTTGTAATTTGTAATTTGTAATTTGTAATTTGTAATTTGTAATTTGTAATTTGTAATTTGTAATTTGTAATTTGTAATTTGTAATTTGTAATTTGTAATTTGTAATTTGTAATTTGTAATTTGTAATTTGTAATTTGTAATTTGTAATTTGTAATTTGTAATTTGTAATTTGTAATTTGTAATTTGTAATTTGTAATTTGTAATTTGTAATTTGTAATTTGTAATTTGTAATTTGTAATTTGTAATTTGTAATTTGTAATTTGTAATTTGTAATTTGTAATTTGTATTTGTAATTTGTAATTTGTGATTTGTAATTTGTAATTTGTAATTTGTAATTTGTAATTTGTAATTTGTAATTTGTAATTTGTAATTTGTAATTTGTAATTTGTAATTTGTAATTTGTAATTTGTAATTTGTAATTTGTAATTTGTAATTTGTAATTTGTAATTTGTAATTTGTAATTTGTAATTTGTAATTTGTAATTTGTAACTTGTACATTTGTACTTGTAATTTGTAATTTGTATTTTGTAATTTGTAATTTGTAATTTGTAATTTGTAATTTGTAATTTGTAATTTGTAATTTGTAATTTGTTGTAATTTGTATTTGTAATTTGTAATTTGTAATTTGTAATTTGTACTTGTAATTTGTAATTTGTAATTTGTAATTTGTAATTTGTAATTTGTAATTTGTAATTTGTAATTTGTAATTTGTAATTTGTAATTTGTAATTTGTACTTGTAATTTGTAATTTGTAATTTGTAATTTGTAATTTGTAATTTGTAATTTGTAATTTGCAATTTGTAATTTGTAATTTGTAATTTGTAATTTGTAATTTGTAATTTGTAATTTGTAATTTGTAATTTGTAATTTGTAATTTGTAATTTGTAATTTGTAATTTGTATTTGTAATTTGTAATTTGTAATTTGTAATTTGTAATTTGAATTTGTAATTTGTAATTTGTATTTGTAATTTGTAATTTGTAATTTGTAATTTGTAATTTGTAATTTGTAATTTGTAATTTGTAACTTGTAATTTGTAATTTGTAATTTGTAATTTGTAATTTGTAATTTGTAATTTGTAATTTGTAATTTGTAATTTGTAATTTGTAATTTGTAATTTGTAATTTGTAATTTGTAATTTGTAATTTGTAATTTGTAATTTGTAATTTGTAATTTGTAATTTGTAATTTGTAATTTGTAATTTGTAATTTGTAATTTGTAATTTGTAATTTGTAATTTGTAATTTGTAATTTGTAATTTGTAATTTGTAATTTGTAATTTGTAATTTGTAATTTGTAATTTGTAATTTGTACTTGTAATTTGTAATTTGTAATTTGTAATTTGTAATTTGTAATTTGTAATTTGTAATTTGTAATTTGTAATCTGTAATTTGTAATTTGTAATTTGTAATTTGTAATTTGTAATTTGTAATTTGTAATTTGTAATTTGTAATTTGTAATTTGTAATTTGTAATTTGTAATTTGTAATTTGTAATTTGTAATTTGTAATTTGTAATTTGTAATTTGTAATTTGTAATTTGTAATTTGTAATTTGTAATTTGTAATTTGTAATTTGTAATTTGTAATTTGTAATTTGTAATTTGTAATTTGTAATTTGTAATCTGTAATTTGTAATTTTGTAATTTGTAATTTGTAATTTGTAATTTGTAACTTGTAATTTGTAATTTGTAATTTGTAATTTGTAATTTGTAATTTGTAATTTGTAATTTGTAATTTGTAATTTGTAATTTGTAATTTGTAATTTGTAATTTTGTAATTTGTAATTTGTAATTTGTAATTTGTAATTTGTAATTTGTAATTTGTATTTTGTAATTTGTAATTTGTAATTTGTAATTTGTAATTTGTAATTTGTAATTTGTAATTTGTAATTTGTAATTTGTAATTTGTAATTTGTATTTGTAATTTGTAATTTGTAATTTGTAATTTTGTAATTTGTAATTTGTAATTTGTAATTTGTAATTTGGTATTTGTAATTTGTAGTTTGTAATTTGTAATTTGTAATTTGTAGTTTGTATTGTAATTTGTAATTTGTAATTTGTAATTTGTAATTTGTAATTTGTAATTTGTAATTTGTAATTTGTAATTTGTAATTTGTAATTTGTAATTTGTAATTTGTAATTTGTAATTTGTAATTTGTAATTTGTAATTTGTAATTTGTAATTTGTAATTTTGTAATTTGTAATTTGTAATTTGTAATTTGTAATTTGTAATTTGTAATTTGTAATTTGTAATTTGTAATTTGTAATTTGTAATTTGTAATTTGTAATTTGTAATTTGTAATTTGTAATTTGTAATTTGTAATTTGTAATTTGTAATTTGTAATTTGTAATTTGTAATTTGTAATTTGTAATTTGTAATTTGTAATTTGTAATTTGTAATTTGTAATTTGTAATTTGTAATTTGTAATTTGTAATTTTGTAATTTGTATATTTGTAATTTGTAATTTGTAATTTGTACTTGTAATTTGTAATTTGTAATTTGTAATTTGTAATTTGTAATTTGTAATTTGTAATTTGTAATTTGTAATTTGTAATTTGTAATTTGTAATTTGTAATTTGTAATTTGTAATTTGTAATTTGTAATTTGTAATTTGTAATTTGTAATTTGTAATTTTGTAATTTGTAATTTGTAATTTGTAATTTGTAATTTGTAATTTTTGTAATTTGTAATTTTGTAATTTGTAATTTGTAATTTGTAATTTGTAATTTGTAATTTGTAATTTGTAATTTGTAATTTGTAATTTGTAATTTGTAATTTGTAATTTGTAATTTGTAATTTGTAATTTGTAATTTGTAATTTGTAATTTGTAATTTGTAATTTGTAATTTGTAATTTTGTAATTTGTAATTTGTAATTTGTAATTTGTAATTTGTAATTTGTAATTTGTAATTTGTAATTTGTAATTTGTAATTTGTAATTTGTAATTTGTAATTTGTAATTTGTAATTTGTAATTTGTGATTTGTAACTTGTAATTTTGTAATTTGTAATTTGTAATTTGTAATTTGTAATTTGTAATTTGTAATTTGTAATTTGTAATTTGTAATTTGTAATTTGTAATTTGTAATTTGTAATTTGTAATTTGTATTTGTAATTTGTAATTTGTAATTTGTAATTTGTAATTTGTAATTTGTAATTTGTAATTTGTATTTGTAATTTGTAATTTGTAATTTGTAATTTGTACTTGTAATTTGGTAATTTGTAATTTGTAATTTGTAATTTGTAATTTGTAATTTGTATTTGTAATTTGTAATTTGTAATTTGTAATTTGTAATTTGTAATTTGTAATTTGTAATTTGTAATTTGTAATTTGTAATTTGTAATTTGTAATTTGTAATTTGTAATTTGTAATTTGTAATTTGTAATTTGTAATTTGTAATTTGTAATTTGTAATTTGTAATTTGTAATTTGTAATTTGTAATTTGTAATTTGTAATTTGTAATTTGTAATTTGTAATTTGTAATTTGTAATTTGTAATTTGTAATTTGTAATTTGTAATTTGTAATTTGTACTTGTACTTGTAATTTGTAATTTGTAATTTGTATTTGTAATTTGTAATTTGTAATTTGTAATTTGTAATTTGTAATTGTAATTTGTAATTTGTAATTTGTAATTTGTAATTTGTAATTTGTAACTTGTAATTTGTAATTTGTAATTTGTAATTTGTAATTTGTAATTTGTAATTTGTAATTTGTAATTTGTAATTTGTAATTTGTAATTTGTAATTTGTAATTTGTACTTGTAATTTGTAATTTGTAATTTGTAATTTGTAATTTGTAATTTGTACTTTGTAATTTGTAATTTGTAATTTGTAATTTGTAATTTGTAATTTGTAATTTGTAATTTGTAATTTGTAATTTGTAATTTGTAATTTGTAATTTGTAATTTGTAATTTGTAATTTGTAATTTGTAATTTGTAATTTGTAATTTGTATTTGTAATTTGTAATTTGTAATTTGTTTGTAATTTGTAATTTGTAATTTGTAATTTGTAATTTGTAATTTGTAATTTGTAATTTGTATTTGTACTTGTAATTTGTAATTTGTAATTTGTAATTTGTAATTTGTAATTTGTAATTTGTAATTTGTAATTTGTAATTTGTAATTTGTAATTTGTAATTTGTAATTTGTAATTTGTAATTTGTAATTTGTAATTTGTAATTTGTAATTTGTAATTTGTAATTTGTAATTTGTAATTTGTAATTTGTAATTTGTAATTTGTAATTTGTAATTTGTAATTTGTAATTTGTAATTTGTACTTTGTATTTGTAATTTGTAATTTGTACATTTGTAATTTGTAATTTGTAATTTGTAATTTGTAATTTGTAATTTGTAATTTGTATTTGTAATTTGTAATTTGTACTTGTAATTTGTAATTTGTAATTTGTAATTTGTAATTTGTAATTTGTAATTTGTAATTTGTAATTTGTAATTTGTAATTTGTAATTTGTAATTTGTAATTGTACTTGTAATTTGTAATTTGTAATTTGTAATTTGTAATTTGTAATTTGTAATTTGTAATTTGTAATTTGTAATTTGTAATTTGTAATTTGTAATTTGTAATTTGTAATTTGTAATTTGTAACTTGTAATTTGTAATTTGTAATTTGTAATTTGTAATTTGTAATTTTGTAATTTGTAATTTGTAATTTGTAATTTGTAATTTGTAATTTGTAATTTGTAATTTGTAATTTGTAATTTGTATTTGTAATTTGTAATTTGTAATTTGTAATTTGTAATTTGTAATTTGTAATTTGTAATTTGTAATTTGTAATTTGTAATTTGTAATTTGTAATTTGTACTTTTGTAATTTGTAATTTGTAATTTGTATTTTTGTACTTGTACCTTAATTTGTAATTTGTAATTTGTAATTTGTAATTTGTAATTTGTAATTTGTAATTTGTAATTTGTAATTTGTAATTTGTAATTTGTAATTTGTAATTTGTAATTTGTAATTTGTAATTTGTAATTTGTAATTTGTAATTTGTAATTTGTAATTTGTAATTTGTAATTTGTAATTTGTAATTTGTAATTTGTAATTTGTAATTTGTAATTTGTATTTGTACTTGTAGTTTGTACTTTGTAATTTGTAATTTGTAATTTGTAATTTTGTAATTTTGTAATTTGTAATTTGTGATTTGTAATTTTTAATTTGTAATTTGTAATTTGTAATTTGTAATTTGTAATTTGTAATTTGTAATTTTGTAATTTGTAATTTGTAATTTTGTAAATTTGTAATTTGTAATTTGTAATTTGTAATTTGTAATTTGTAATTTGTAATTTGTAATTTGTAATTTGTAATTTGTATTTGTAATTTGTAATTTGTAATTTGTAATTTGTAATTTGTAATTTGTAATTTGTAATTTGTAATTTGTAATTTGTAATTTGTAATTTGTATTTGTAATTTGTAATTTGTAATTTGTAATTTGTAATTTGTAATTTGTAATTTGTAATTTGTAATTTGTAATTTGTAATTTGTAATTTGTAATTTGTAATTTGTAATTTGTAATTTGTAATTTGTAATTTGTAATTTGTAATTTGTAATTTGTAATTTGCAATTTGTAATTTGTAATTTGTAATTTGTAATTTGTAATTTGTAATTTGTAATTTGTAATTTGTAATTTGTAATTTGACTTGTAATTTGTAATTTGTAATTTGTAATTTGTATTTGTAATTTGTAATTTGTAATTTGTAATTTGTAATTTGTAATTTGTAATTTGTAATTTGTAATTTGTAATTTGTAATTTGTAATTTGTAATTTGTAATTTGTAATTTGTAATTTGTAATTTGTAATTTGTAATTTGTAATTTGTAATTTGCAATTTGTAATTTGTAATTTGTAATTTGTAATTTGTAATTTGTAATTTGTAATTTGTAATTTGTAATTTGTAATTTGTAATTTGTAATTTGTAATTTGTAATTTGTAATTTGTAATTTGTATTTTGTAATTTGTAATTTGTAATTTGTAATTTGTAATTTGTAATTTGTAATTTGTAATTTGTAATTTGTAATTTGTAATTTGTAATTTGTACTTGTAATTTGTAATTTGTAATTGTAATTTGTAATTTGACTTGTAATTTGTAATTTGTAATTTGTAATTTGTAATTTGTAATTTGTAATTTGTAATTTGTAATTTGTAATTTGTAACTTGTAATTTGTAATTTGTAATTTGTAATTTGTAATTTGTAATTTGTAATTTGTAATTTGTAATTTTGTAATTTGTAATTTGTAATTTGTACTTGTAATTTGTAATTTGTAATTTGTAATTTGTAATTTGTAATTTGTAATTTGTAATTTGTAATTTGTAATTTGTAATTTGTAATTTGTAATTTGTAATTTGTAATTTGTAATTTGTAATTTGTAATTTGTAATTTGTAATTTGTAATTTGTAATTTGTAATTTGTAATTTGTAATTTGTATTTGTAATTTGTAATTTGTAATTTGTAATTTGTAATTTGTAATTTGTAATTTGTAATTTGTAATTTGTAATTTGTATTTGTAATTTGTATAATTTGTAATTTGTAATTTGTAATTTGTAATTTGTAATTTGGTAATTTGTATTTTGTAATTTGTAATTTGTAATTTGTAATTTGTAATTTGTAATTTGTAATTTGTAATTTGTAATTTGTAATTTGTAATTTGTAATTTGTAATTTGTAATTTGTAATTTGTAATTTGTATTTGTAATTTGTAATTTGTAATTTGTAATTTGTAATTTGTAATTTGTAATTTGTAATTTGTAATTTGTAATTTGTAATTTGTAATTTGTAATTTGTAATTTGTAATTTGTAATTTGTAATTTGTAATTTGTAATTTGTAATTTGTAATTTGTAATTTGTAATTTGTAATTTGTAATTTGTAATTTGTAATTTGTAATTTGTATTTGTAATTTGTAATTTGTAATTTGTAATTTGTATTTGTAATTTGTAATTTGTAATTTGTAATTTGTAATTTGTAATTTGTAATTTGTAATTTGTAATTTGTAATTTGTAATTTGTAATTTGTAATTTGTAATTTGTAATTTGTAATTTGTAATTTGTAATTTGTAATTTGTAATTTGTAATTTGTAATTTGTAATTTGTAATTTGTAATTTGTAATTTGTACTTTGTAATTTGTGTGACTTGTAATTTGTAATTTGTAATTTGTAATTTGTAATTTGTAATTTGTAATTTGTGATTTGTAATTTGTAATTTGTAATTTGTAATTTGTAATTTGTAATTTGGTAATTTGTAATTTGTACTTGTAATTTGTAATTTGTAATTTGTAATTTGTAATTTGTAATTTGTAATTTGTAATTTGTAATTTGTAATTTGTAATTTGTAATTTGTAATTTGTAATTTGTAATTTGTAATTTGTATTTGTAATTTGTAATTTGTAATTTGTAATTTGTAATTTGTAATTTGTAATTTGTAATTTGTAATTTGTAATTTGTAATTTGTAATTTGTAATTTGTAATTTGTAATTTGTAATTTGTAATTTGTAATTTGTAATTTGTAACTTGTAATTTGTAATTTGTAATTTGTAATTTGTACCATTTGTAACTTGTAATTTGTAATTTGTAATTTGTAATTTGTAATTTGTAATTTGTAATTTGTAATTTGTAATTTGTAATTTGTAATTTGTAATTTGTATTTGTAATTTGTAATTTGTAATTTGTAATTTGTAATTTGTAATTTGTAATTTGTAATTTGTAATTTGTAATTTGTAATTTGTAATTTGTAATTTGTAATTTGTAATTTGTAATTTGTAATTTGTAATTTGTAATTTGTAATTTGTAATTTGTAATTTGTAATTTGTAATTTGTAATTTGTAATTTGTAATTTGTAATTTGTAATTTGTAATTTGTAATTTGTAATTTGTAATTTGTAATTTGTAATTTGTAATTTGTAATTTGTAATTTGTAATTTGTAATTTGTAATTTGTAATTTGTAATTTGTAATTTGTAATTTGTAATTTGTAATTTGTAATTTGTAATTTGTAATTTGTAATTTGTAATTTGTAATTTGTAATTTGTAATTTGTAATTTGTAATTTGTAATTTGTAATTTGTAATTTGTAACTTGTAATTTGTAATTTGTAATTTGTAATTTGTAATTTGTAATTTGTAATTTGTAATTTGTAATTTGTACATTTGTAATTTGTAATTTGTAATTTGTAATTTGTACATTTGTAATTTGTAATTTGTAATTTGCAATTTGTAATTTGTATTTGTATTTGTAATTTGTAATTTGTAATTTGTAATTTGTAATTTGTAATTTGTAATTTGTAATTTGTAATTTGTAATTTGTAATTTGTAATTTGTAATTTGTAATTTGTAATTTGTATTTGTAATTTGTAATTTGTAATTTGTAATTTGTAATTTGTAATTTGTAATTTGTAATTTGTAATTTGTAATTTGTAATTTGTAATTTGTAATTTGTAATTTGTAATTTGTAATTTGTAATTTGTAATTTGTAATTTGTAATTTGTAATTTGTAATTTGTAATTTGTAATTTGTAATTTGTAATTTGTAATTTGTAATTTGTAATTTGTAATTTGTAATTTGTAATTTGTAATTTGTAATTTGTAATTTGTAATTTGTAATTTGTAATTTGTAATTTGTAATTTGTAATTTGTAATTTGTAATTTGTAATTTGTAATTTGTAATTTGTAATTTGTAATTTGTAATTTGTAATTTGTAATTTGTAATTTGTAATTTGTAATTTGTAATTTGTAATTTGTAATTTGTAAATTTGTAATTTGTAATTTGTAATTTGTAATTTGTAATTTGTAATTTGTAATTTGTAATTTGTAATTTGTAATTTGTAATTTGTAATTTGTAATTTGTAATTTGTAATTTGTAATTTGTAATTTGTACTTGTAATTTGTAATTTGTAATTTGTAATTTGTAATTTGTAATTTGTAATTTGTAATTTGTAATTTGTAATTTGTAATTTGTAATTTGTAATTTGTAATTTGTAATTTGTAATTTGTAATTTGTAATTTTTAATTTGTAATTTGTAATTTCTGTAATTTGTAATTTGTAATTTGTAATTTGTAATTTGTAATTTGTAATTTGTAATTTGTAATTTGTAATTTGTAATTTGTAATTTGTAATTTGTAATTTGTATTTGTAATTTGTAATTTGTAATTTGTAATTTGTAATTTGTAATTTGTAATTTGTAATTTGTAATTTGTAATTTGTAATTTGTAATTTGTAATTTGTAACTTGTAATTTGTAATTTGTAATTTGTAATTTGTAATTTGTAATTTGTAATTTGTAATTTGTAATTTGTAATTTGTAATTTGTAATTTGTAATTTGTAATTTGTAATTTGTAATTTGTAATTTGTAATTTGTAATTTGTAATTTGTAATTTGTAATTTGTAATTTGTAATTTGTAATTTGTAATTTGTAATTTGTAATTTGTAATTTGTAATTTGTAATTTGTAATTTGTAATTTGTAATTTGTAATTTGTAATTTGTAATTTGGATTTGTAATTTGTAATTTGTAATTTGTGGTTTGTAAGTTTGTAATTTGTAATTTGTACTTGTAATTTGTAATTTGTAATTTGTAATTTGTAATTTGTAATTTGTAATTTGTAATTTGTTTGTAACTTGTAATTTGTAATTTGTAATTTGTAATTTGTAATTTGTACTTTTTGTAATTTGTAATTTGTAATTTGTAATTTGTAATTTGTAATTTTGTAATTTGTAATTTGTAATTTGTAATTTGTAATTTGTAATTTGTAATTTGTAATTTGTAATTTGTAATTTGTAATTTGTAATTTGTAATTTGTAATTTGTAATTTGTAATTTGTAATTTGTAATTTGTAATTTGTAATTTGTAATTTGTAATTTGTAATTTGTAATTTGTAATTTGTAATTTGTAATTTGTAATTTGTAATTTGTAATTTGTACTTGTAATTTGTAATTTGTAATTTGTAATTTGTAATTTGTAATTTGTAATTTGTAATTTGTAATTTGTAATTTGTAATTTGTAATTTGTAAATTTGTAATTTGTAATTTGTAAATTTTGTAATTTGTAATTTGTAATTTGTAATTTGTAATTTTGTAATTTGTAATTTGTAATTTGTAATTTGTAATTTGTAATTTGTAATTTGTAATTTGTAATTTGTAATTTGTAATTTGTAATTTGTAATTTGTAATTTGTAATTTGTAATTTGTAATTTGCAATTTGTGTAATTTGTAATTTGTAATTTGTATTTGTAATTTGTAATTTGTAATTTGTAATTTGTAATTTGTAATTTGTAATTTGTAATTTTTGTAATTTGTAATTTGTAATTTGTAATTTGTAATTTGTAATTTGTAATTTGTAATTTGTAATTTGTACTTGTATTTTGTAATTTGTAATTTGTACTTTGTAATTTGTAATTTGTAATTTGTAATTTGTAACTTGGTTAATTTGTAATTTGTATTTGTGATTTGTAATTTGTAATTTGTAATTTGTAATTTGTAATTTGTATTTGTAATTTGTATTTGTAATTTGTAATTTGTAATTTGTAATTTTGTAATTTGTAATTTTGTAATTTGTATGTAATTTGTAATTTGTAATTTGTAATTTGTAATTTGTAATTTGTAATTTGTAATTTGTAATTTGTAATTTGTAATTTGTAATTTGTAATTTTGTAATTTGTAATTTGTAATTTGTAATTTGTAATTTGTAATTTGTAATTTGTAATTTGTAATTTGTAATTTGTAATTTGTAATTTGTAATTTGTAATTTGTAATTTGTAATTTGTAATTTGTAATTTGTAATTTGTAATTTGTAATTTGTAATTTGTAATTTGTAATTTGTAATTTGTAATTTGTAATTTGTAATTTGTAATTTGTAATTTGTAATTTTGTAATTTGTAATTTGTAATTTGTAATTTGTAATTTGTAATTTGTAATTTGTAATTTGTAATTTGTAATTTGTAATTTGTAATTTGTAATTTGTAATTTGTAATTTGTAATTTGTAATTTGTAATTTGTAATTTGTAATTTGTAATTTGTAATTTGTAATTTGTAATTTGTAATTTGTAATTTGTAATTTGTAATTTGTAATTTGTAATTTGTAATTTGTAATTTGTAATTTGTAATTTGTAATTTGTAATTTGTAATTTGTAATTTGTAATTTGTAATTTGTAATTTGTATTTGTAATTTGTAATTTGTAATTTGTAATTTGTAATTTGTAATTTGTAATTTGTAATTTGTAATTTGTAATTTGTAATTTATAATTTGTAATTTGTAATTTGTAATTTGTAATTTGTAATTTGTAATTTGTAATTTGTAATTTGTAATTTGTAATTTGTAATTTGTAATTTGTAATTTGTAATTTGTAATTTGTAATTTGTAATTTGTAATTTGTAATTTGTAATTTGTAATTTGTAATTTGTAATTTGTAATTTGTAATTTGTAATTTGTAATTTGTAATTTGTAATTTGTAATTTGTAATTTGTAATTTGTAATTTGTAATTTGTAATTTGTAATTTGTAATTTGTAATTTGTAATTTGTAATAATTTGTAATTTGTAATTTGTAATTTGTAATTTGTAATTTGTAATTTGTAATTTTGTAATTTGTAATTTGTAATTTGTAATTTGTAATTTGTAATTTGTAATTTGTAATTTGTAATTTGTAATTTGTAATTTGTAATTTGTAAATTTGTATTTGTAATTTGTAATTTGTAATTTGTAATTTGTAATTTGTAATTTGTAATTTGTAATTTGTAATTTGTAATTTGTAATTTGTAATTTGTAATTTGTAATTTGTAATTTGTAATTTGTAATTTGTAATTTGTAATTTGTAATTTGTAATTTGTAATTTGTAATTTGTAATTTGTAATTTGTAATTTGTAATTTGTAATTTGTAATTTGTAATTTGTAATTTGTAATTTTGTAATTTGTAATTTGTAATTTGTAATTTGTAATTTGTAATTTGTAATTTGTACTTTGTAATTTGTAATTTGTAATTTGTAATTTGTAATTTGTAATTTGTAATTTGTAATTTGTAATTTGTAATTTGTAATTTGTATTTGTATTTGTAATTTGTAATTTGTAATTTGTAATTTGTAATTTGTAATTTGTAATTTGTAATTTGTAATTTTGTAATTTGTGATTTGTAATTTGTAATTTTGTAATTTGTAATTTGTAATTGTAATTTGTATTTGTATTTGTAATTTGTAATTTGTACTTGTAATTTGTAATTTGTAATTTGTACGTTTGTAATTTGTAATTTGTAATTTGTAATTTGTACTTGTAATTTGTAATTTGTAATTTGTAATTTGTACTTTGTAATTTGTAATTTGTAATTTGTAATTTGTAATTTGTAATTTGTAATTTGTAATTTGTAATTTGTAATTTGTGATTTGTAATTTGTAGTTTGTACTTGTAATTTGTAATTTGTAATTTGTAATTTGTAATTTGTAATTTGTAATTTGTAATTTGTAATTTGTAATTTGTAATTTGTAATTTGTAATTTGTAATTTGTAATTTGTAATTTGTAATTTGTAATTTGTAATTTGTAATTTGTAATTTGTAATTTGTAATTTTGTAATTTGTAATTTGTATTTGTAATTTGTAATTTGTAATTTGTAATTTGTAATTTGTAATTTGTAATTTGTAATTTGTAATTTGTAATTTGTAATTTGTAATTTGTAATTTGTAATTTGTAATTTGTAATTTGTAATTTGTAATTTGTAATTTGTAATTTGTAATTTGTAATTTGTAATTTGTAATTTGTAATTTGTAATTTGTAATTTGTAATTTTGTAATTTGTAATTTGTAATTTGTAATTTGTAATTTGTAATTTGTAATTTGTAATTTGTAATTTGTAATTTGTAATTTGTAATTTGTAATTTGTAATTTGTAATTTGTAATTTGTAATTTGTAATTTGTAATTTGTAATTTGTAATTTGTAATTTGTAATTTGTAATTTGTAATTTGTAATTTGGTAATTTTTAATTTGTAATTTGTAATTTGTAATTTTTAATTTGTAATTTGTAATTTGTAATTTGTAATTTGTAATTTGTAATTTGTAATTTGTAATTTGTAATTTGTAATTTGTAATTTGTAATTTGTAATTTGTAATTTGTAATTTGTAATTTGTAATTTGTAATTTGTAATTTGTAATTTGTAATTTGTAATTTGTATTTGTAATTTGTAATTTGTAATTTGTAATTTGTAATTTGTAATTTGTAATTTGTAATTTGTAATTTGTAATTTGTAATTTGTAATTTGTAATTTGTAATTTGTAATTTGTAATTTGTAATTTGTAATTTGTAATTTGTAATTTGTAATTTGTAATTTGTAATTTGTAATTTGTAATTTGTAATTTGTAATTTGTAATTTGTAATTTGTAATTTGTAATTTGTAATTTGTAATTTGTAATTTGTAATTTGTAATTTGTAATTTGTAATTTGTAATTTGTAATTTGTAATTTGTAATTTGTAATTTGTAATTTGTAATTTGTAATTTGTAATTTGTAATTTGTAATTTGTAATTTGTAATTTGTAATTTGTAATTTGTAATTTGTAATTTGTAATTTGTAATTTGTAATTTGTAATTTGTAATTTGTAATTTGTAATTTGTAATTTGTAATTTGTAATTTGTAATTTGTAATTTGTAATTTGTAATTTGTAATTTGTAATTTGTGTTTGTAATTTGTATTTGTAATTTGTAATTTGTAATTTGTAATTTGTAATTTGTAATTTGTAATTTTTGTAATTTGTAATTTGTAATTTGTATTTGTAATTTGTAATTTGTAATTTGTAATTTGTAATTTGTTGTAATTTGTAATTTGTACTTGTAATTTGTAATTTGTAATTTGTAATTTGTGATTTGTAATTTGTAATTTGTAATTTGTAATTTGTAATTTGTAATTTGTAATTTGTAATTTGTAATTTGTAATTTGTAATTTGTAATTTGTAATTTGTAATTTGTAATTTGTAATTTGTAATTTGTAATTTGTAATTTGTAATTTGTAATTTGTAATTTGTAATTTGTAATTTGTAATTTGTAATTTGTAATTTGTAATTTGTAATTTGTAATTTGTAATTTTGTAATTTGTAATTTGTAATTTTGTAATTTGTAATTTGTAATTTGTAATTTGTATTTGTAATTTGTATTTTGTAATTTGTAATTTGTAATTTGTAATTTGTAATTTGTAATTTGTAATTTGTAATTTGTAATTTGTAATTTGTAATTTTGTAATTTGTAATTTGTAATTTGTAATTTGTAATTTGTTTTGTAATTTGTAATTTGTAATTTGTAATTTGTAATTTTGTAATTTGTAATTTGTAATTTGTAATTTGTAATTTGTAATTTGTAATTTGTAATTTGTAATTTGTAATTTGTAATTTGTAATTTGTAATTTGTAATTTGTAATTTGTAATTTGTAATTTGTAATTTGTAATTTGTAATTTGTAATTTGTAATTTGTAATTTGTAATTTGTAATTTGTAATTTGTAATTTGTAAATTTGTAATTTGTAATTTGTAATTTGTAATTTGTAATTTGTAATTTGTAATTTGTAGTTTTGTAATTTGTAATTTGTAATTTGTAATTTGTAATTTGTAATTTGTAATTTGTAATTTGTAATTTGTAATTTGTAATTTGTAATTTGTAATTTGTAATTTGTAATTTGTAATTTGTAATTTGTAATTTGTAATTGTGATTTGTATTTGTAATTTGTAATTTGTAATTTGTAATTTGTAATTTGTAGTTTGTAGATTTGTGATTTGTATTTGTGATTTGTAATTTGTATTTTGTAATTTTGTAATTTGTGATTTGTGGTTGTAATTTGTAATTTGTAATTTGTAATTTGTAATTTGTGATTTGTAATTTGTGAGTTTTGTATTTTGTAATTTGTAATTTGTAATTTGTAATTTGTAATTTGTAATTTGTAGATTTGTAATTTGTAATTTGTAATTTGTAATTTGTAATTTGTAATTTGTAATTTGTAATTTGTAATTTGTAATTTGTAATTTGTAATTTGTAATTTGTAATTTGTAATTTGTAATTTGTAATTTGTAATTTGTAATTTGTAATTTGTAATTTGTAATTTGTAATTTGTGGTTGTAATTTGTAATTTGTAATTTGTAATTTGTAATTTGTAATTTGTAATTTGTAATTTGTAATTTGTAATTTGTAATTTGTAATTTGTAATTTGTAATTTGTAATTTGTAATTTGTAATTTGTAATTTGTAATTTGTAATTTGTAATTTGTAATTTGTAATTTGTAATTTGTAATTTGTAATTTGTAATTTGTAATTTGTAATTTGTAATTTGTAATTTGTAATTTGTAATTTGTAATTTGTAATTTGTAATTTGTAATTTGTAATTTGTAATTTGTAATTTGTAATTTGTAATTTGTAATTTGTAATTTGTAATTTGTAATTTGTAATTTGTAATTTGTAATTTGTAATTTGTAATTTGTAATTTGTAATTTGTAATTTGTAATTTGTAATTTGTAATTTGTAATTTGTAATTTGTGTTTGTAAATTTGTAATTTGTAATTTGTAATTTGTAATTTGTAATTTGTAATTTTGTAATTTGTAATTTGTAATTTGTAATTTGTAATTTGTAATTTGTAATTTGTAATTTGTAATTTGTAATTTGTAATTTGTAATTTGTAATTTGTAATTTGTAATTTGTAATTTGTAATTTGTAATTTGTAATTTGTGGTTGTAATTTGTAATTGTAATTTGTAATTTGTAATTTGTAATTTGTAATTTGTAATTTGTAATTTGTAATTTGTAATTTGTAATTTGTGATTTGTAATTTGTAATTTGTGATTTGTGTTTGTGGTTTGTATTTTGTAATTTGTAGTTTGTAATTTGTAATTTGTGATTTGTAATTTGTAATTTGTAATTTGTAATTTGTAGTTTGTAATTTGTAATTTGTAATTTGTGTTTAATTTGTAATTTGTGATTTGTAATTTGTAATTTGTAATTTGTAATTTGTAATTTGTAATTTGTAATTTGTAATTTGTAATTTGTAATTTGTAATTTGTAATTTGTAATTTGTAATTTGTAATTTGTAATTTGTAATTTTGTAATTTGTGGTTTGTAATTTGTAATTTGTAATTTGTAATTTGTAATTTGTAATTTGTAATTTGTAATTTGTAATTTGTATTTGTACTTTGTAATTTGGTTTGTAATTTGTAATTTGTAATTTGTAGTTTGTAATTTGTAATTTGTGATTTGTAATTTGTAATTTGTAATTTGTAATTTGTGATTTGTAATTTGTAATTTGTAATTTGTAATTTGTAATTTGTAATTTGTGATTTGTAATTTGTAATTTGTAATTTGTAATTTGTAATTTGTAATTTGTAATTTGTAATTTGTAATTTGTAATTTGTAATTTGTAATTTGTAATTTGTAATTTGTAATTTGTAATTTGTAATTTGTAATTTGTAATTTGTAATTTGTAATTTGTAATTTGTAATTTGTAATTTGTAATTTGTAATTTGTAATTTGTGTTTGTAATTGTAATTTGTAATTTGTAATTTGTAATTTGTAATTTGTAATTTGTAATTTGTATTTGTATTTGTAATTTGTAATTTGTAATTTGTAATTTGTAATTTGTAATTTGTAATTTGTGATTTGTAATTTGTAATTTGTAATTTGTAATTTGTATTTGTAATTTGTAATTTGTAATTTGTAATTTGTAATTTGTAATTTGTAATTTGTAATTTGTGGTTTGTAATTTGTAATTTGTAATTTGTAATTTGTAATTTGTAATTTGTAATTTGTAATTTGTAATTTGTAATTTGTAATTTGTAATTTGTGATTTGTAATTTGTATTTGTAATTTGTAATTTGTAATTTGTAATTTGTAGTTTGTAATTTGTAATTTGTAATTTGTAATTTGTAATTTGTGTTTGTAATTTGTAATTTGTAATTTGTAATTTGTAATTTGTAATTTGTGAATTTGTAATTTGTGGTTGTAATTTGTAATTTAATTTTGATTTGTAATTTGTAATTTGTGATTTGTAATTTGTAATTTGTAATTTGTATTTTGTAGTTTGTGGTTTGTAATTGTAATTTGTAATTTGTATTTGTATTGTAATTTGTGGTTTGTGGTTTTTTGGTGATTTGTGGTTGTACTTGTAATTTGTAATTTGTAATTTGTGATTTGTAATTTGTAATTTGTATTTGTAATTTGTAATTTGTAATTTGTATTTTGTAATTTGTAGTTTTGTAATTTGTAATTTGTAATTTGTTTTGTAGTTTTGTAATTTTGTGATTTGTAATTTGTGGTTTGTAATTTGTATTTGTAGTTTTGTAATTTGTGATTTGTAATTTGTAATTTGTAATTTGTAATTTGTAATTTGTAATTTGTAATTTGTAATTTGTAATTTTTAATTTTTAATTTTTAATTTTTAATTTTTAATTTTTTAATTTTTAATTTTAATTTTTAATTTTTAATTTTTAATTTTTAATTTTTAATTTTTAATTTTTAATTTTTAATTTTTAATTTTTAATTTTTAATTTGTAATTTTGTAATTTGTAATTTGTAATTTGTAATTTGTAATTTGTAATTTGTAATTTGTAATTTTTAATTTGTAATTTTTTAATTTTTAATTTTTAATTTTTAATTTTTAATTTGTAATTTGTAATTTGTAATTTGTAATTTGTAATTTGTAATTTGTAATTTGTAATTTGTAATTTGTAATTTGTAATTTGTAATTTGTAATTTGTAATTTGTAATTTGTGATTTGTAATTTGTAATTTGTAGTTTGTAATTTGTAATTTGTAATTTGTAATTTGTATTTTGTAATAATTTGTAATTTGTAATTTGTAATTTGTAATTTGTAATTTGTGATTTGTAATTTGTGATTTGTGATTTGTGATTTTGATTTGTGATTTGTGGTTGTATTGTAGTTTGTGGTTTGTGATTTGTGATTTGTGATTTGTGATTTGTGATTTGATTTGTGATTTGTAATTTGTAATTTGTGGTTTGTCAGTTTGTAATTTGTGATTTGTGATTTGTAGTTGTATTTTGTAATTTGTGATTTGTAATTTGTGATTTGTGATTTTTGTAGTTTGTGATTTGTAATTTGTAATTTGTAATTTGTAATTTGTATTTGTAATTTGTAATTTGTAATTTGTAATTTGTATTTGTAATTTGCAATTTGTAATTTGTAATTTGTAATTTGTAATTTGTAATTTGTAATTTGTAATTTGTAATTTGTAATTTTTAATTTGTAAGTTTGTAATTTGTAATTTGTAAGTTTTGTAATTTGTAATTTGTAATTTGTAATTTGTAATTTGTAATTTGTGGTTGTAATTTGTAATTTTGTAATTTGTAATTTGTAATTTGTAATTTGTAATTTGTATGTTGTAATTTGTGGTTGTAATTTGTAATTTGTAATTTGTAATTTGTAATTTGTAATTTGTAATTTGTAATTTGTAATTTGTATTTGTGATTTGTAATTTGTAATTTGTAATTTGTAATTTGTAATTTGTAATTTGTAATTTGTAATTTGTAATTTGTAATTTGTAATTTGTAATTTGTAATTTGTAATTTGTAATTTGTAATTTTGTAATTTGTAATTTGTAATTTGTAATTTGTAATTTGTAATTTGTAATTTGTAATTTGTGATTTTGTAATTTGTAATTTGTAATTTGTAATTTAATTGGTAATTTGTGGTTTGTATTGGTAATTTTAATTTTGTAATTTGTAATTTGTAATTTTTAATTTGTAATTTGTAATTTGTAATTTGTATTTGTAATTTGTAATTTGTAATTTGTAATTTGTAATTTGTGATTTTGAATTTGTAATTTGTAATTTGTAATTTGTAATTTGTAATTTGTAATTTGTAATTTTGTAATTTTGTAATTTGTAGTTTGTAATTTTGTAATTTGTGATTTTGTGATTTATGATTTATCATTTGTAATTTGTAGTTGTAATTTGTAATTTGTGGTTTGTGAATTTGTAATTTGTAATTTGTAATTTGTAATTTGTGATTTGTAATTTGTAATTTGTAATTTGTAATTTTGTAATTTGTGATTTGTAATTTGTAATTTGTGTTTTGTATTTGTGGTTTGTAATTTGTAATTTGTAATTTGTGGTTTGTAATTTGTAATTTGTGATTTGTTGTAGTTGTGATTTGTAATTTGTAGTTGTAATTTGTAATTTGTAATTTGTGATTTGTAATTTGTAATTTGTAATTTGTAATTTGTAATTTGTATTTTTATTTTGAATTTGTAATTTGTAATTTGTAATTTGTAATTTGTAGTTTTAATTTGTAATTTGTAATTTGTAATTTGTAATTTGTAATTTGTAATTTGTAATTTGTAATTTGTAGTTTGTAATTTGTAATTTGTAATTTGTAATTTGTAATTTGTAATTTTAATTTGTAATTTGTAATTTGTAATTTGTGATTTGTTTGTATTTGTGGTTGTGGTTTGTATTTGATTTGTAATTTGTGGTTTGTAGTTTGTAATTTGTAGTTTGTAGTTTGTGATTTGTAGTTTGATTTGTGATTTGTAATTTGTGATTTGTGAATTTGTAGTTTGTGATTTGTAATTTGTAATTTGTAATTTGTAATTTTGTATTTTTTGTTTATAATTTGTAATTTGTAATTTGTAATTTGTATATTTGTGATTTGTAATTTGTAATTTGTAATTTTATGATTTTGTAATTTGTAATTTGTAATTTGTGATTTGAATTTGTAATTTGTAATTTTTGTTTGTTTGTGATTTGTAATTTGTAATGTTTGTAATTTGTGATTTGTATTTGTGATTTGTAATTTGTAATTTGTAATTTGTAATTTGTAATTTGTAATTTTGTAATTTGTAATTTGTGAATTTGTAATTTGTAATTTGTGATTTTGTAAGTTTGTGAGTTTGTGGTTTGTGATTTGTGGTTTGTAATTTGTAGTTTGTAGTTTGTAATTTGTAGTTGTAATTTGTGTTGTAATTTTGTAATTTGTGATTTGTGGTTGTAATTTGTGATTTGTAGTTTTGTAATTTGTAATTTGTAGTTTTGTAGTTTGTATTTTATGATTTGTATTTTGTGAAGTTGTGTGATTTTTTTGTAATTTGTAATTTGTATTTTTTAATTTGTAATTTGTAATTTGTAATTTATGGTTTTGTAATTTTAATTTGTAATTTGTAATTTGTAATTTGTAATTTGTAGTTTTGTAATTTGTAATTTGTAATTTTATTTGTAATTTGTGGTTTGGTAATTTGTAATTTTGTTTTGTAATTTGTAATTTGTGATTTTGTAATTTGTAATTTGTGATTTGTTAATTTGTAATTTGTAATTTGTAATTTGTAATTTGTAAGTTTGTAATTTGTAATTTGTAATTTGTATTTTGTAGTTTGTAATTTGTAATTTGTAATTTTGATTTTAGATTTGTAATTTGTAATTTGTAATTTGTAATTTGTATTTAATTTGTAATTTGTAATTTGTGGTTTGTGAATTTGTAATTTGTAATTTGTAATTTGTAATTTGTAATTTGTGAGTTGTGATTTGTGATTTGTATTTGTGGTTTGTGGTTTGTGATTTATGATTTGTGATTTTGTAGTTTGTGGTTTGTGGTTTGTGATTTGTAATTTGTATTTGTAATTTGTAGTTTGTAATTTGTAGTTTGTAATTTGTAATTTGTGATTTGTGATTTGTAATTTTGTAATTTGTAGTTTTGTAATTTGTAATTTGTAATTTGTAATTTGTAATTTGTAATTTGTAATTTGTAATTTGTAATTTGTAATTTAGAATTTGTAATTTGTAATTTGTAATTTGTAATTTGTAATTTGTAATTTGTAATTTGTAATTTGTAATTTGTAATTTATTTGATTTGTAATTTGTATTTTATGTTTGTAATTTGTAATTTTGTAATTTGTGATTTGTAATTTGTAATTTTGTATTTGTAATTTGGTTATGTATTTGTGGTTGTAGTTTGTAATTTGTGGTTGTAATTTGTAGTTTGTAGTTTGTAATTTGTGGTTTGTGATTTGTGATTTTGTGATTTGTGATTTGTAGTTTGTGATTTGTGGTTTGTAGTTTGTAATTTATGATTTGTAATTTGTAGTTTGTAGTTTGTGATTTGTAATTTGTAATTTGTATTTATGTGTATGGTTTATGTTTGTAATTTGTATTTTATTGTAGATTTTATTTTAATTTGTATTTGTAATTTGTAATTTGTATTTGTAATTTGTAATTTATAATTTGTAATTTGTAATTTGTAGTTTGTAATTTGTAATTTGTATTTTGTAATTTGTAATTTGTAATTTGTAATTTGTGATTTGTGAATTTGTAATTTGTAATTTGTAATTTGTAATTTGTGGTTTGTAATTTGTAATTTGTAATTTGTAATTTGTAATTTGTAATTTGTAATTTGTAATTTGTAATTTGTAATTTGTAATTTGTAATTTGTAATTTTAATTTGTAATTTGTATTTGTAATTTGTAATTTGTAATTTGTAATTTGTAATTTGTAATTTGTGATTTGTAATTTGTGATTTGTAATTTGTAATTTGTAATTTTTAATTTGTAATTTGTAATTTGTAATTTGTAATTTGTAATTTGTAATTTGTAATTTGTGATTTGTAATTTGTAATTTGTAATTTAGTTTGTATTTATAATTTGTGATTTGTAATTTGTAATTTGTAATTTGTAGTTTAGTATTTGTAATTTGTAATTTGTAATTTGTAATTTGTAGTTATAATTTGTGATTTGTGATTTGTAAATTTGTAATTTGTAATTTGTAATTTGTAGTTTGTAATTTGTAGTTTGTAATTTGTGATTTATATTTGTGATTTGTGATTTGTGGTTTGTGATTTTGTAGTTTGTAATTTGTGATTTGTGATTTTGTAATTTGTAATTTGTGATTTGTGTTTGTGATTTTATTTGATTTTATGGTTTTGTAATTTGTAATTTGTAATTTGTAATTTGTAATTTGTAATTTGTAATTTGTGGTTTGTAATTTGTAATTTGTATTTGTAATTTGTAATTTGTGATTTGTAATTTGTAATTTGTAATTTGTAATTTGTAATTTGTAATTTGTAATTTGTAATTTGTAATTTAATTTTGTAATTGTAATTTGTAAATTTATGATTTTGTAATTTGTAATTTGTAATTTGTAATTTGTGGTTTGTGATTTGTGATTTTGTGATTTTGTAATTTGTGGTTGTTTGTGATTTGTGGTTGTAGTTTGTGTTTGTGGTTTGTAGTTTGTAATTTGTAGTTTGTAATTTGTAATTTGTAGTTTGTGATTTGTAATTTGTAATTTGTGATTTGTGGTTTGAATTTGTAATTTGTAGTTGTAATTTGTAATTTGTGATTTGTAATTTGTGATTTGTAATTTGTAATTTTGTAATTTGTATTTGTAATTTGTAATTTGTAATTTGTAATTTGTTTGTGATTTGTAATTTGTAATTTGTAATTTATTAATTTGTAATTTGTAATTTGTAATTTGTAATTTGTAATTTGTAATTTGTAATTTGTAATTTTGTAATTTGTAATTTGTGATTTGTAATTTTGTGATTTTGTAATTTGTAATTTGTAATTTGTAATTTGTAATTTGTAATTTGTAATTTATAATTTGTAATTTGTAATTTGTAATTTGTAATTTGTAATTTGTAATTTGTAATTTGTAATTTGTAATTTGTAATTTGTAATTTGTAATTTGTAATTTGTAATTTGTAATTTGTAATTTGTAATTTGTAATTTATGATTTGTAATTTGTAATTTGTAATTTGTAATTTGTAATTTGTAATTTGTAATTTGTAATTTGTGATTTGTAATTTGTAATTTGTAATTTGTAATTTGTGATTTGTAATTTGTAATTTGTAATTTGTAATTTGTAATTTGTAATTTGTAATTTAATGTTGTAGTTTGTAATTTGTAATTTGTAATTTGTATTTGTAATTTGTAATTTTGTAATTTGTAATTTGTAATTTGTAATTTGTAATTTGTAATTTGTAATTTGTGATTTGTAATTTTGTAATTTGTAATTTGTGATTTGTAATTTGTAATTTGTGGTTATGTAATTTGTAAATTTGTAATTTGTAATTTGTAATTTGTGATTTGTGATTTGTAATTTGTAATTTGTAATTTGTAATTTGTGGTTTGTAATTTGTGATTTGTAATTTGTAATTTGTAATTTGTGATTTGTAATTTGTAATTTGTAATTTGTAATTTGTAATTTGTAGTTTGTAATTTGTAATTTGTAATTTGTAATTTGTAATTTGTAATTTGTAGTTTGGTTGTATTTTGTGGTTTTTGTTTTGTGGTTGTAATTTGTAATTTGTGGTTTGTAGTTTGTGGTTGTGATTTGTAATTTGTAGTTTGTGATTTGTATTTGTAGTTTGTATTTGTAATTTGTAGTTTGTGATTTGTAATTTGTGATTTGTAGTTTGTAGTTTTGTGATTTGTAATTTGTATTTGTAATTTGTAATTTGTAATTTGTAGTTTGTGATTTGTAATTTGTAATTTGTAGTTTGTAATTTTGTAATTTGTGATTTGTAGTTTGTGATTTGTGATTTGTAGTTGTAATTTTGTAATTTGTGTTTGTATTTGTAATTTGTAATTTGTAATTTGTATTTGTGATTTGTAATTTGTGATTTTGTATTTTGTGGTTTGTAATTTGTAATTTGTGATTTGTGATTTGTGATTTGTGATTTTGTGATTTGTAATTTGTAATTTGTAATTTGTAATTTGTGATTTGTAATTTGTAATTTGTAATTTATGATTTGTAATTTGTAATTTGTAATTTGTAATTTATGATTTGTAGTTGTAATTTGTAATTTGTAATTTGTATTTGTGATTTTGTGATTTGTGATTTGTAATTTGTAATTTGTGGTTTGTGATTTGTAATTTGTGGTTTGTGATTTGTGGTTGTAGTTTGTAGTTATGTGGTTTGTGATTTGTGTTGTAATTTGTAGTTTGTAATTTGTAATTTGTAATTTGTAATTTGTAATTTGTAATTTGTAATTTGTAGTTGTAATTTGTAGTTGTAATTTGTAATTTGTAATTTGTAGTTTTTGTAATTTGGTAATTTGTAATTTGTAGTTTTTTGTAATTTTGTAATTTGTAATTTTGTAGTTTGTAATTTGTAATTTGTAGTTTGTAATTTATAATTTGTAATTTATATTTTGTAATTTGTAATTTTGTAATTTGTAATTTGTAATTTTGTATTTTGTAATTTGTAATTTGTAATTTGTAATTTGTAATTTGTAATTTTGTAGTTTTGTAATTTTGTAATTTGTAATTTGTAATTTGTAATTTGTAATTTGTAATTTGTAGTTTATGATTTGTAATTTGTAATTTGTAGTTTTTTAATTTGTAGTTTGTAATTTGTAATTTGTAATTTTATGATTTGTGATTTGTAATTTGTGATTTGTAATTTGTAATTTTGTATTTGTAATTTGTAATTTGTAATTTGTATTTGTAATTTGTAATTTGTAATTTGTAATTTGTAATTTGTAATTTGTGATTTATAATTGTAATTTGTAATTTGATTTTGTTTATTTGTGATTTGTAGTTTGTAATTTGTAATTTTGTAATTTGTAATTTGTAATTTGTAATTTGTAATTTGTAATTTGTAATTTGTAATTTGTAATTTGTAATTTGTATGATTTGTAATTTGTAATTTGTATGATTTGTAATTTGTAATTTGTGATTGTAATTTGTAATTTGTGTTTGTAATTTGTAATTTGTATTTGTGATTTGTAATTTGTGATTTGTGATTTGTAATTTGTAATTTGTAATTTGTAATTTTGTGAATTTGTAATTTGTGATTTATATTTTGTAATTTGTGATTTGGTTTAATTTGTGATTTGTGATTTTGTGATTTGTGATTTGTAATTTGTATTTTGTAATTTGTAATTTGTAATTTGTAATTTGTAATTTGTAATTTGTGATTTGTGATTTATTTGTGATTTTGGTTGTAATTTGTGATTTTGTATTTGTGGTTTTGTGATTTTGTGATTTGTGATTTGTGATTTGTAATTTGTGATTTGTGATTTGTGGTTTGTGATTTGTGATTTGTAATTTGTGATTTGTGATTTGTAATTTGTAATTTGTGGTTTGTAATTTGTGGTTTGTGATTTGTAGTTTGTAGTTTGTGATTTGTAGTTTTGTAATTTGTAATTTGTAATTTGTGATTTGTGATTTGTGATTTGTGGTTTTATGATTTGTAATTTGTAATTTGTGATTTGTGGTTTGTGATTTGTAATTTGTGATTTGTGATTTGTGATTTGTGATTTGTGGTTTGTAATTTTGTGATTTTGTAGTTTGTGATTTGTAGTTTGTAATTTGTAATTTGTGATTTTGTAATTTGTAATTGTAGTTTGTAGTTTGTAATTTGTAGTTTGTGATTTTGTGATTTTGTGGTTATGGTTGTAATTTGTGATTTGTGATTTGTGATTTTGTAATTTGTAGTTTTGTAATTTGTAATTTGTGATTTGTAATTTGTGGTTTGTAATTTGTGGTTGTAATTTGTAATTTGTAGATTTGTAATTTGTGATTTGTGGTTTGTGATTTTGTGATTTGTGATTTGTAATTTGTGTTTGTAATTTGTAATTTGTAAGTTTGTGATTTGTGATTTGTAATTTGTAATTTGTAATTTGTGATTTGTGATTTTGTGGTTTTATAGTTTGTAATTTGTAATTTGTGATTTGTGATTTGTATTTGTAATTTGTGGTTGTAATTTGTGATTTGTAATTTGTAATTTGTAATTTGTAATTTGTAATTTGTATGTTGTAATTTGTGATTTTATTTGTATTTGTAGTTTGTAATTTGTGATTTGTAATTTGTGATTTGTAGTTTTATTTGTGGTTTGTATTTTTGTAATTTGTGATTTTGTAATTTTATGGTTTTTTTGTAATTTGTGATTTGTAGTTTGTAGTTTGTAATTTGTGGTTTGTGGTTTGTGGTTGTATTTGTAGTTTGTGATTTGTAATTTGTAATTTGTAATTTGTAATTTGTGGTTGTGTTTTGTGATTTGTAATTTGTGATTTGTGGTTGTGATTTGTAGTTTGATTTGTAATTTGTAATTTGTAATTTGTGGTTTGTAATTTGTAGTTTGTAGTTTGTGATTTGTAATTTGTAGTTTGTGATTTGTAATTTGTAATTTGTAATTTGTAATTTGTGATTTGTAATTTGTGTTTTGTAATTTGTAATTTGTAATTTGTAATTTGTAATTTGTAATTTGTAATTTGTAATTTGTAATTTGTAGTTTGTAATTTGTAATTTGTAATTTGTAATTTGTAGTTTGTAATTTGTAATTTGTAATTTATGTTGTAATTTGTAATTTGGTTTTGTAATTTGTGGTTGTAATTTGTGAATTTGTTTGTAATTTGTGATTTGTGGTTGTGATTTGTGATTTGTAATTTGATTTGTTTTGTAATTTGTATTTTGTGATTTGTGATTTGTGATTTGTATTTGTGGTTTGTGGTTGTAATTTGTGATTTGTAATTTGTAATTTGTAATTTGTAATTTGTAATTTGTGATTTTGTAATTTGTAATTTATATTTTGTAATTTGTAATTTGTAATTTGTAATTTATGGTTGTGATTTGTAATTTGTAATTTGTAATTTTTAATTTGTAATTTGTAATTTGTGATTTGTATTGTAATTTGTAATTTGTAATTTGTAATTTGTCAGTTTATGGTTTGTGAATTTGTAATTTAATGGTTTGTAATTTGTATTTGTGGTTTGTGATTTGTAATTTGTAATTTGTAATTTGTAATTTGTAATTTGTAATTTGTAATTTGTGAATTTGTAATTTGTAATTTGTAATTTGTAATTTGTATTTGTAATTTGTGATTTGTAATTTGTAATTTTGTAATTTGTAATTTGTAATTTTAATTTGTAATTTGTAATTTGTAGTTGTGATTTGTAGTTGTAGTTGTAATTTGTAATTTGTAATTTGTAATTTGTGATTTGTAATTTGTAGTTTGTAGTTTGTAATTTGTGGTTTGTAATTTGTAATTTGTAATTTGTAATTTGTAATTTGTGATTTGTAATTTGTAATTTGTGATTTTGAATTTGTGATTTGTGATTTGGTTGTAATTTGTGATTTGTATTTGTGATTTGTGATTTGTAATTTGTAGTTTGTATTTTGTAATTTGTAATTGATTTTGTGGTTGTAATTTGTAATTTGTGATTTGTAATTTGTGATTTGTATTTGTAATTTGTAATTTGTGTTGTAATTTGTAATTTGTAATTTGTAATTTGTAATTTGTAATTTGTAATTTGTGATTTGTAATTTGTAATTTGTAATTTGTAATTTGTAATTTGTAATTTGTAATTTGTAATTGTAGTTTGTAATTTGTAATTTGTAATTTGTAATTTGTGATTTGTGGTTTGTGATTTGTGGTTTGTGATTTGTGAGTTTGTGAATTTGTGGTTTGTAATTTGTGGTTTGTAATTGTGGTTTGTAGTTTTGTAATTTGTGATTTGTGGTTGTAATTTGTATTTGTAATTTGTAATTTGTATTTGTAATTTGTGATTTGTAATTTGTAATTTGTAATTTGTAATTTGTAATTTGTAATTTGTAATTTGTAATTTGTAATTTGTAATTTGTGATTTGTAATTTGTAATTTGTAATTTGTAATTTGTAATTTGTGATTTGTATTTGTAATTTGTAATTTGTAGTTTGTAATTTGTAATTTGTAATTTGTGATTTGTAATTTGTAATTTGTTTTGTGATTTTGTGATTTGTAATTTGTAGTTTTGTAATTTGTAATTTGTAATTTGTGATTTGTGGTTTGTAATTTGTAATTTGTAATTTGTAATTTGTATTTTGTAATTTGTAATTTGTGATTTGTAATTTGTAATTTGTAATTTGTGATTTGTATTTATTTTGTAATTTGTAATTTGTGATTTGTAATTTGTAATTTAATTTGTAATTTGTAATTTGTATTTGTAATTTGTAATTTGTAATTTGTAATTTGTGATTTGTAATTTGTAATTTGTAATTTGTATTTGTAATTTGTAATTTGTAATTTGTAATTTGTAATTTGTAATTTGTAATTTGTAATTTGTAATTTGTAATTTGTAATTTGTAATTTTGTAATTTGTAATTTGTAATTTGTTTTGTAGTTTGTAATTTTGTGATTTGTAATTTGTAATTTGTAATTTGTAATTTTATTTTGTAATTTGTGATTTGTGATTTTGTAATTTGTAATTTGTAATTTGTGATTTGTAATTGTAATTTGTAATTTGTAATTTGTAATTTGTAATTTGTAATTTGTAATTTGTAATTTGTAATTTGTGGTTTGTGATTTGTATTTGTGTTTTGTGATTTGTAATTTGTGGTTTGTAATTTGTAGTTTGTGATTTGTAATTTGTGATTTGTGATTTGTAATTTGTGATTTGTGATTTGTAGTTTGTGATTTGTAATTTGTGGTTTGTAATTTGTAATTTGTAGGTTGTAATTTGTGATTTTGTATTTGTGGTTTGTGATTTTAATGATTTGTAATTTGTGATTTTGTAATTTGTGGTTTGTAATTTGTGATTTGTGATTTTAAGTTTGTAATTTGTGATTTGTGATTTGTATTTGTAAGTTGTGGTTTGTAGTTTGTAATTTGTAATTTGTAGTTTGTGTTTTTTGATTTTGTGATTTGTGATTTTGTGGTTTGTAGTTTGTAGTTTTGTGATTTGTGGTTTGTGGTTTGTGGTTTGTGATTTGTGATTTGTAATTTGTGGTTTGTAGTTTGTATTTGTAATTTGTAATTTGTGATTTTTTTGTAATTTGTGGTTTGTAATTTGTGGTTGTGATTTGTGATTTGTGATTTGTAATTTTGTAATTTGTAATTTGTGATTTGTAGTTGTGATTTGTGATTTGTAATTTGTAATTTGTAATTTGTAATTTGTGGTTTGTAATTTGTAATTTGTAATTTGTAATTTGTGATTTGTAATTTGTGATTTGTGTTTGTGATTTATAATTTGTAATTTGTAATTTGTGATTTGTAATTTGTGATTTGTGATTTGTGATTTGTA
This sequence comes from Drosophila fuyamai, assembly GCA_018153365.1. Taxonomy (NCBI): domain Eukaryota; kingdom Metazoa; phylum Arthropoda; class Insecta; order Diptera; family Drosophilidae; genus Drosophila; species Drosophila fuyamai. Next base: position 223,475 of record JAECXW010000190.1, read on the forward strand.
ATTTGTAATTTGTATTTGTAATTTTGTGATTGTAATTTGTAATTTGTAATTTGTAATTTGTAATTTGTGATTTGTAATTTGTAATTTGTAATTTGTAATTTGTAATTTGTAATTTGTATTTTATTGAATTTGTAATTTGTAATTTTGTGGTTTGTAATTTGTAGTTGTAATTTGTAATTTGTAATTTGTAATTTGTAATTTGTGAATTTGTAATTTGTAATTTGTAATTTGTAATTTGTGATTTGTAATTTGTAATTTGTAATTTGTGGTTTGTAATTTGTAATTTGTATGATTTGTAGTTTGTAGTTTGTAATTTGTGATTTGTAATTTGTAATTTGTAATTTGTAGTTTGTGATTTGTGATTTGTGATTTGTGATTTGTGGTTGTGATTTGTGATTTGTAATTTGTAATTTGTAATTTGTGATTTGTAATTTGTAATTTGTAATTTGTAATTTGTAATTTGTGATTTGTAATTTGTAATTTGTAATTGTAATTTGTAATTTGTAATTTGTGATTTTGTAGTTTGTAATTTGTAATTTGTAATTTGTAATTTGTAATTTGTAATTTGTAATTTGTAATTTGTAATTTGTAATTTGTAATTTGTAATTTGTAATTTGTAATTTGTAATTTGTAATTTGTAATTTGTAATTTGTAATTTGTAATTTAATTTGTAATTTGTAATTTGTAATTTGTAATTTGTAATTTGTAATTTGTAATTTGTGATTTGTGATTTGTAGTTTGTGATTTGTAATTTGTGGTTGTAATTTATGATTTGTAATTTGTAGTTTGTAATTTGTAATTTGTAATTTGTAATTTGTAATTTGTAATTTGTAATTTGTAATTTGTAATTTGTAATTTGTAATTTTTAATTTGTAATTTGTAATTTGTAATTTGTAATTTGTAATTTTTAATTTGTAATTTGTAATTTGTAATTTGTAATTTGTAATTTGTAATTTGTAATTTGTAATTTGTAATTTGTAATTTGTAATTTGTAATTTGTGATTTGTAATTTGTAATTTGTAATTTGTGATTTGTAATTTGTAATTTGTAATTTGTAATTTGTATTTTGTAATTTTGTGATTTGTAATTTGTAATTTGTGATTTGTAATTTGTAATTTGTGATTTGTGATTTGTAATTTGTGATTTGTGATTTGTAATTTTGTATTTGTAATTTGTGATTTGTAATTTGTAATTTGTAATTTGTAATTTGTAATTTGTAATTTGTAATTTGTAATTTGTAATTTGTAATTTGTAATTTGTAATTTGTAATTTGTAATTTGTGATTTGGATTTGTAATTTGTGATTTGTGATTTGTGATTTTGTATTTGTAATTTGTAATTTGTGATTTGTATTTTGTGAATTTGTGATTTGTGATTTGTAATTTGTAATTTGTGATTTGTAATTTGTAATTTGTAGTTTGTGGTTGTGATTTGTAATTTGTGATTTGTGTTGTAATTTGTGAATTTGTAATTTGTAATTTGTAATTTGTAATTTGTAATTTGTAATTTGTAATTTGTAATTTGTTTGTAATTTGTAATTTGTAATTTGTAATTTGTAATTTGTAATTTGTAATTTGTAATTTGTAATTTGTAATTTGTAATTTGTAATTTTGTAATTTGTAATTTGTAATTTGTAATTTGTAATTTGTAATTTGTAATTTGTAATTTATGTTTGTGATTTAATTTGTAATTTGTAATTTGTAATTTGTAATTTGTAATTTGTAATTTTAATTTGTAATTTGTAATTTGTAATTTGTAATTTGTAATTTGTAATTTGTAATTTGTAATTTGTAATTTGTAATTTGTAATTTGTAATTTGTATTTTTAATTTGTAATTTGTAATTTGTAATTTGTGATTTTGTAATTTGTGATTTGTAATTTGTAATTTGTAATTTGTAATTTGTAATTTGTGATTTGTAATTTGTAATTTGTAATTTGTAATTTGTAATTTGTAATTTGTAATTTGTAATTTGTAATTTGTAATTTGTAGTTTGTGATTTGTAATTTGTAATTTGTAATTTGTAATTTGTATGATTTGTAATTTGTAAGTTTGTGATTTGTAATTTGTGATTTGTAGTTTTGTAATTTTGTAATTTGTGGTTGTGGTTTGTAATTTGTAGTTTGTGATTTTGTGATTTGTGGTTTGTAGTTTGTGGTTTTGTGATTTGTAATTTGTGATTTTGTGATTTGTAATTTGTAATTTGTAATTTGTAATTTGTGATTTGTAATTTGTGTTTGTAATTTGTAATTTGTAATTTGTAATTTGTAATTTGTAATTTGTAATTTGTGATTTGTAATTTTTGTAATTTATTAATTTGTAATTTGTAATTTGTAATTTGTAATTTGTAATTTGTAATTTGTAATTTGTAATTTGTAATTTGTAATTTGTAATTTGTAATTTGTAATTTGTAATTTGTAATTTGTAATTTGTAATTTGTTTTTGTAATTTGTAATTTGTAATTTGTAATTTGTAATTTGTAATTTGTAATTTGTAATTTGTAATTGTAATTTGTAATTTGTAATTTGTAATTTGTAATTTGTAATTTGTAATTTGTAATTTGTAATTTGTGATTTTGTGATTTGTAGTTGTAATTTGTAATTTGTAATTTGTATTTTGTTATGTTTGTAATTTGTAATTTGTAATTTGTAATTTGTAGTTTGTGATTTGTAATTTGTAATTTGTAATTTGTGATTTGTAATTTGTAATTTGTAATTTGTAATTTGTAATTTGTAATTTGTAATTTGTAATTTGTAATTTGTAATTTGTAATTTGTAATTTGTAATTTGTAATTTGTAATTTGTAATTTGTAATTTGTAATTTGTAATTTGTAATTTGTAATTTGTAATTTGTAATTTGTAATTTGTAATTTGTAATTTAAAATTTTGTAATTTGTAATTTGTAATTTGTAATTTGTAATTTGTAATTTGTAATTTGTAATTTGTAATTTGTAATTTGTAATTTGTAATTTGTAATTTGTAATTTGTATTTGTAATTTGTAATTTGTAATTTGTAATTTGTAATTTGTAATTTGTAATTTGTAATTTGTAATTTGTAATTTGTAATTTGTAATTTGTAATTTGTAATTTGTAATTTGTAATTTGTAAATTTGTAATTTGTAATTTGTAATTTGTAATTTGTAATTTGTAATTTGTAATTTGTAATTTGTAATTTTGTAATTTGTAATTTGTGATTTGTAATTTGTAATTTGTAATTTGTAATTTGTAATTTGTAATTTGTAATTTGTAATTTGTAATTTGTAATTTGCAATTTGTAATTTGTAATTTGTAATTTGTAATTTGTAATTTGTAATTTGTAATTTGTAATTTGTAATTTGTAATTTGTAATTTGTAATTTGTAATTTGTAATTTGTAATTTGTAATTTGTAATTTGTATATTTGTAATTTGTAATTTGTAATTTGTAATTTTGTAAATTTGTAAATTTGTAATTTGTATTTGTAATTTGTAATTTGTGGTTGTAATTTGTAATTTTGTAATTTGTGATTTGTAATTTGTGGTTTGTGGTAATTTGTAATTTGTATTTGTAATTTGTAGTTTGTAATTTGTAATTTGTAATTTGAATTTGTAATTTGTAATTTGTAATTTGTTTGTGGTTTTGTAATTTGTAATTTGTAATTTGTAATTTGTAATTTGTAATTTGTAATTTGTAATTTGTAATTTGTAATTTGTAATTTGTAATTTGTAATTTGTAATTTGTAATTTGTAATTTGTAATTTGTAATTTGTAATTTGTAATTTGTAATTTGTAATTTTGTAATTTGTAATTTGTAATTTGTAATTTGTAATTTGTAATTTGTAATTTGTAATTTGTAATTTGTAATTTGTAATTTGTAATTTGTAATTTGTAATTTGTAATTTGTAATTTGTAATTTGTAATTTGTAATTTGTAATTTGTAATTTGTAATTTTTGTAATTTGTAATTTGTAATTTGTAATTTGTAATTTGTAATTTGTAATTTTGTAATTTGTAATTTGTAATTTGTAATTTGTAATTTGTAATTTTTAATTTTGTAATTTTTAATTTGTAATTTGTAATTTGTAATTTGTAATTTTTAATTTGTAATTTGTAATTTTGTAATTTGTAATTTGTAATTTGTAATTTGTAATTTGTAATTTGTAATTTGTAATTTGTAATTTGTAATTTGTAATTTGTAATTTGTAATTTGTAATTTGTAATTTGTGGTTGTAATTTGTAATTTGTAATTTGTAATTTGTAATTTGGTAATTTGTAATTTGTAATTTGTGGTTTTGTAATTTGTAATTTGTAATTTGTAATTTGTTTATTTTGTAATTTGTAATTTGTAATTTGTAATTTGTAATTTGTAATTTGTAATTTGTAATTTGTAATTTGTAATTTGTAATTTGTAATTTGTAATTTGTAATTTGTAATTTGTAATTTGTAATTTGTAATTGGTGACTATTAAGCAGTTTGTTTGTTGTAACAAACCACCATAGTCGTTTGGAAATAATTTTATCTAATACTTTTGATATACAGGGATTTAGCGATATGGGGCGGTAGGATTCGATCAATGTTTTGTCTTTGCCAGGCTTGTGGATTGGTATAATGAGACCAATGACCAATGATTGGAAAAAGCTTTCTCTATATCCTGTTGATCTGTTAAGGGTTAGTTTGAGTTTTGGTATTTAATACATTGAATGGTAGTTGACTTATGTAAGCCACAAAATATGCGAATTTTGTTCCAGATTGTTTGACATTTGTTGTTTGGGTTGATGTTGGATGTTAATGTTTGTATACTTTCTTTCTTACTTGTTCGAATTTCCCTTCTATATAGCGCGTTAGCTCGTTTAAAGTGTACTAGGTTTTCGTTGTTCATATTTTGGTTAAATTTTCTCCAGGCTATGTTTTTTTGTTTTTTTTAAGGATTCTAAGCTTTTGTTCCACAAGGGGACGTTGTGGTGTTGTTTAGAGGGCTTAGTTTGGGGGATGCTTCTATATGCACTTTGTAAAATTATTTTATTTATATTACTGGCTTCTTTGTTAGTATTTTGTGCTACAGGAAAAAAAATGTTGAAGTTGTCTGTAAGTAATTCATATTGGTCCCAATTTGCTAAGTTTATGATAAATCTAGGTATATATCTATTTGCTTTTTTATTCTGTAAGGGGATCATTTGTATGGTAATGGGGAAGTGGTCACTTCCTTGCAGTGTGTCGCTAATATTAAATGTGGAGTGAATTTTAAGGTCAGGAGAGCAGAGGGCTAAATCAATGTGTGTATATGAGCTATGTGTGGAGAAGTGTGTGGGTTTGCAATTATTTATAACTATATAGTTGCTGTTGAGTATACATTTTCCTAGAATGTTTCCTCTTTTGTTATTCTTGGGTGATCCCCACATTCTATTCCAACTATTAAAGTCGCCTGTGATAATAGATGGTGTGTTAGCGCTTGGGAACATTGTTTTCAATTCATTATGTGTGAATTTTTGATTAGGAGGAATGTATGTTGCGAATATATTGAGTTTCTTCGCTGATTGGACTTCGAGAGCAATGGTCTCGAATATATGTCCTGTAGAGATTTGCCTGTGTTGCAGTGTTTTATGAATTAATAAGGCGACTCCGCCTTTAGCTACGATGGATGCTGTGTGGTATAATTCAAAGTTGATTGGCATAGGAATGTGTTGGGAAGGTGTTATATGGGTTTCTTGAATAGAAATAATTTTTGGATTGTGTTGTCTTATTAAAATTAGGAGTTCGTTAAAGTTGTTACTATAGCAGTTTATGTTCCATTGTAGTATAGTAAGAGACATTTTTAAGGGTGTGAATGAGTTTATGGGGCTAGGTTAGCGGTTTTGTTAATTTAGACTATGAATTCCTTCTGTGTTTATTAAGTTCTTAATTTTAGATCTAGTTAGGATTGAGGTTTTTGGGTTTTCATTGGATTTTTTTAAGATTTTTTTTCTCTTTTGGAAAGGTTTTTTGGGCAGATTTTGCGTGTGTTAGACTTATCGTTGGCATTTTGTTCCGAACTGATGGAGCTGGTAGACATCCCATCTTCGTCTTCGTAAGTGATAATTTTCCGTTGGTTGCTTGTTGATGGTTTCTCCAAGTTTGTTGATGGTGTAGGTTTGATTGGACTTTGTGTTGTTTCCTGTTGTTGATGTGCTTGACTTTGGCTAGACTTTGCAACTGATGAATACAACGATCCATCGTGGTGATGTCTTCCCTTGTAGATGGACCAGGCTTTTCGGTAGTCTACTTTTTTTTCTCTTAAGTCGTTGCAGTATATCACTCCTTTGCAAGAGTTCAGCGATCGATGTTCTGAGACTTGAATTGGTATGTTGCCAGGCATTGTGGTGAGTTTGCAGAGTTTTTCAGTTTGGATTGGGTTCTTTGCTTTAATTAATAGGTTTCCTTCTCTTCTTTTTTTGCAATCTGAGACTTCTCCACTTACGGCAGAGTCGATTTACTTTTTGATTAGAAACGGTGAGGTTTTTGTAAATGTTTTATTGTCCGATCTGGAGACCACGAGGAATTTCCCTTTGGGTGCCGGTGGCCTCCAGGGAGGGTCGAGCATTGTTGGTTTTTGGTGTTTTAAGTAAAACACCTTCCAGTACCCGAAACTTGTTGTGTTACGAACGTAAGTAAATTGTCTTTCGAGCTGATAAGGGATGTATTAATAAAATGACGAGTAGCTTAACTTCGGGTACTGGAAGGTGTTTTACTTGAGCGAGCACAAGAAAGGCACAACCGTTCGCATTGACTGTCGGGGTTCAACTG